>JACXGJ010010318.1:9811-22061 GCA_016801105.1 Esox niger | reverse complement strand
CACCACATCATAGAGACTGTCTGCAGCATGCATCTTTCTGCTTGGAGGGAGGAGTGATCGGGGATGATTTAGAGTGATGCGCAGCAATACTGGCAAAATATGTTAACCAAGCAGACCTTTGTTAGGAAGAGATAGGAAAGAGATAGCAAATGTTGAGAGAGGGGTGGACAACTAGAGGGAGAGATGGAGAGCCATTGAGTTAGTGGAGGAAGCAAGAAGGGGAGTGTGAGAGCTCTATAGGGAGAGAGAGAAGGTGTGAGAGCTCTAAAGGAAGAGGGAGAAGGTGTGAGAGCTCTATAGGGAGAGAAAGAGGGTGTGAGAGCTCTATAGGGAGAGAGAGAAGGTGTGAGAGCTCTAAAGGAAGAGGGAGAAGGTGTGAGAGCTCTATAGGGAGAGAAAGAGGGTGTGAGAGCTCTATAGGGAGAGAAAGAGGGTGTGAGAGCTCTATAGGGAGAGGGAGAAGGCATGAGAGCTCTAGAGGTAGAGAGAGAAGGTGTGAGAGCTCTATAGGGAGAGAGAGGGTGTGAGAGCTCTATAGGGAGAGAGAGAGGGTGTGAGAGCTCTATGGGGAGAGAGAGAAGGTGTGAGAGCTCTATAGGGAGAGAGAGAGGGTGTGAGAGCTCTATAGGGGGAGAGAGAGGGTGTGAGAGCTATATGGGGAGAGAGAGAAGGCGTGAGAGCTCTATAGGGAGAGAGAGAAGGTGTGAGAGCTCTAAAGGAAGAGAGAGAAGGTGTGAGAGCTCTATAGGGATTGAGAGAAGGTGTGAGATCTCTATAGGGAGAGAGAGAAGGCATGAGAGCTCTAAAGGGAGATATCTATAGGGAGATATCTATAGGAAGAGGTCTATAGGAAGAGATCTATAGGAAGAGATCTATAGGGAAAGATTGAGAAACTGTAGAGTGAGAATGAGAGGAAGCAGATGCAGTCTATAGTTTCACCCATCTCAAGGGTCTCTGTCCTCTCAAGGGTCTCTGTCTTCTCAAGGGTCTCTGTCTTCTCAGTGGCCTCTGCCATTTCAAGGGCCTCTACCTGACAACTAAATCAGGGGCAGGGATACATCAGGATATTGAGGTCGATTAAAACTGATGTATCCGTTGTGCCTTTTTAGATGTTGGCATGTGGCCTGGGGTGTTTTATAATCATGTGTACTTGATATGTATAACACATTGGATACTGAAAATACATCCATATATCTATTACCTCATTTTTCACAAATATGAAAGGGTTACCCCATTCCTAAACTAAAGGGCCACTTAAAAGTGGCTGTCTGATTTGCACATCCATTACCTTGACTTGAGGAAGACAGGTGTATTTGATCCAGCTGGTTGTGTGGATGTGTTTGTAAAAACTGCATATCCGGGGGTTAAAATGTAGTCTCTTAATGGCACACAATCCCCTATGTAGTACATTTCAAGACCGAGCCCTTTTCTTCTTGATTGAACCTCATAGAGAAATGGGGTGCAATTTATAACCCTGTAGGGCCTGTGACCCCTCAGTGACCTCACTGATTTTGACATCCTGGCGCCTCAGAGATACATCCATCAAACCAGAAGCATATTGAACACATATAGCATCACCCGTCAGACTCACGCACTGTACATACCACGCAGACCTTAAAGGTCAACCAGTGACCTGAAAGAAAGCAGCCCCCAGCCCCCAGTCCCAACCCTAACCCTCCATTCTGCCTTGGCAGAACTTGTCAAATGAGCCCACTTGACACCCAGAGATCCTGGTTCACATGAATGTCTAAATGGGCACAGCTGGAGACGACAGCGAGACGAAGGGGAAGAGGTCGGCCAGGAGGCTGATGGCCTCGGGACTACCTATCATCATGTCTGACAGCAGAAACAACATGGCCAGTCCTCCCTACGGTTGTGGGGTTGGTTTTCACACAGCCACCTTTACCAACAAAGCCTCCCCGTCGGAAGCCGCCAAAAACCATCAGTTGCTTCTTGTGTCTGACCAAGGATAATATGAATACAGGGAAGAAATCAAATGGGTTGCTGTTTGGGACTCAGTCAGAGGTGTCAGCTCATTCCATGAAATGCTTAACATCTTATGGTCTTAGTTTTCCATTTCATGACCCAGACAATAAGGTGAGAGGAATTCCTCACTGGTCTATGACCTTTGATTATCAGGTCCAAAGGAGGAGCGAATCCTGCAGGCACTCGGCCCGGTTGGACCGCATGTTCCAGAGCTTCTATTATGAGTGTTGGTTGGTGAGTTCAGAAGTAGTCTGGAAACATTCCTGTTTTCGCATAATGTTGATGAATCCCCTCCTATCCCACAAGTATATCGTGCTGGAATGCAACTGACCACAATGCCTTAAGGAGTTAAAATAACTTTCCCTGTTTCCAGATTTATATAAAATATGACCCACATTACTTACAAGTTTAACTAAAATACATAAAATACAATCAGTTTGAGGTGGTGTTTTGAACGGTTCAATGCTCTACTGTGACCGCTAACATTGTTAACAGTATTTTTATTAGATAACAAAATGTTATTTTTTAAGAGCTTGAGAAATTTTCACAGGACAGACGCATTAAAATTCCAGCTGTAAAGTCCAAAAACTGATTTGATCCCATATTCTGATGAAAAAGGATTTGGTATATGATGTATAACACCATGGTTCTGAAAAATGTTCATGTTTTAATTACACTGTTAACTACAGAAAGGTGGGGGAATCGAGCCTCTTCGGGTGGAGGTCGGATGTTGTTGCTGGATGTGAGCCAACAGGGGAATCAAACCTCTTCGGGTGGAGGTCTGATGTTGTTGCTGGATGTGAGCCAACAGGGGAATCAAACCTCTTCGGGTGGAGGTCGGATGTTGTTGCTGGATGTGAGCCAACAGGGGAATCGAGCCTCTTCGGGTGGAGGTCTGATGTTGTTGCTGGATGTGAGCCAACAGGGGAATCAAACGTCTTCGGGTGGAGGTCTGATGTTGTTGCTGGATGTCAGCCAACAGGGGAATCGAGCCTCTTCGGGTGGAGGTCTGATGTTGTTGCTGGATGTCAGCCAACAGGGGAATCAAACCTCTTCGGGTGGAGGTCTGATGTTGTTGCTGGATGTGAGCCAACAGGGGAATCGAGCCTCTTCGGATGGAGGTTGGATGTTGTTGCTGGATGTCAGCCAACAGGGGAATCAAGCCAATCCTGGTTGATTGTTGCTCCTCCAAAACGCATTGCTGTTTCGCTGAAAAAAGACAGAGAGGTACGATGTTCAGGAATCATCCATAGCCTGGTCCCCACAATAAAGCCTTGTCAGCATTAAATGGTTCTGCCTGAAAAAAAAACAATTACCAATGACTCATTGCATTCCAAATGGCACCCTATTCTATGTACACGGATTCAGGCTAGGGCCCATAGGACTGTCAGTGACCAACAGTAGTGTACGACAAAGGGAATAGGCTGCCATTTGATCCACATGGACGAAATGTTGGAGTGTCCTTGAGGCAGGTCAGGGTCTGCTGTTGTCCTGAACGGAACAGATGTGTTTACCCACAACAAAATGATGTTTTTCACCCGTGTCATGGTTTTGAGGCTTTTGGTTTGTCATAGTTTTCATGTGTCAGTCTGGTGCATCACAATAAAGGAACTCGCTGCAGGTGAAGGGTTAAAGTTCAGGCAAGAGTACATTTCCTAGAAAATGGTATGTTTGAGAAAGATGTGGTAAAGAGGATTATTGAACTCCACCCAAACAATGGGAATGCCATAGAAACACGTGGGTGAGAGATGCCGTGGAGATGAGTGGATGTCAAAAGTGTACACACCCATACTGAAAGTACATTTTTTGTAAAGGCTGAAATCAAATCATGCAACTTTTTGCCTTCAATGGGATCTTAAAAAAATAAATCCCTGTATTGGATGCATTAATACGCACTTATAATGAACCTTTCTTCAGTTTTACATAATCTTACAATAAACCTGTCTTCAGGTTTAAATAATCTTATACTAAACCTGTCTTCAGGTTATAATAATCTTTTTTCAAGTCAGTGTGATTTGCTCTTAGTATGCAGCTGCATTTGCATTGAAGGTGTTTAAGAGCGAATTTTAGGGCGTTGACGTCCCAAGACATTAAAGATTCTAGTATTCCAGCGCTTTTTAAATATATTTACCCATTTAAAGGGACAACAGAAATTAGATATTTGACTGCTCAGCGGTTTACTAGCCAGGAATGAGTGTGGCATTTTTAAGTCAGACACAAAATGCAGTAGCTATAGGCCTGGGGGGTTTCTAGGTGTGGCTTTTACTTTTGGAGTCTGTTGATGTTTTCACTCAACACGAGGACCAAAAAGGTGTCGATAAAGCAGGTCATCTTGAGGCTAAAGATCAGAGACAAAAGATGAGGTGTGTCAATATCATTCATTTGGTACATTGGTAAGCAGCATGAACACAGAGGTGAGCTCAGCTTCACCACATGGGCTCCAGATTGCCGGTCTGTGATGCAACTGGCCTTAGGGTTCTTTGGAAGGTACAGCTGGAGTATTTGGAGTCCCAGGGTAGCACGCCACGTTTCTTTAGTTGCTTCAGGGAGTAGAGTCGTTTTTGCACTTTCTAAAACAACAGTGGTGGCATTAATGGGTTATGACACATCCTGGGTTACAGGGATGCCAAGTGAAACCTGGGGACTATAAATCAGCCCTGTTACTGTGGCTTGCGATGCATTCCCTCCTCTGTTTACTCAAGTCAACAATAATTTCCTTTGTTTTGCCATTGAAGGAGACCACCTCCTGCCGGCAGACTGACTCCTTGTGGTGTTTTCAGCCAATGTCTTGACATAGTGTCATGTAGAGCCACGCAGTCATAGATGAACAATGTGTCAAAAAGAGGACTGAGGACACACCCCTGGGGGTCCCAGTGTTAATTGTCAGGTAGTAAATCAGAGGACTGAGGACACACCCCTGGGGGTCCCAGTGTTAATTGTCAGGTAGTAAATCAGAGGACTGAGGACACACCCCTGGGGGTCCCAGTGTTAATTGTCAGGTAGTAAATCAGAGGACTGAGGACACACCCCTGGGGGTCCCAGTGTTAAGTGTCAGGTAGTAAATCAGAGGACTTAGGACACACCCCTGGGGGTCCCAGTGTTATGAGTCAGGTAGTAAATCAGAGGACTGAGGACACACCCCTGGGGGGCCCCAGTGTTGAGAGTCAGTAAGGAGGAGGTAATATTATCAATGCTCACAACCTGAGGTCTCTTTGTGATCCACTTTCCACTGTCGTTTGTCATGTGGAAAGAAGCCAGGATAGATGATTGACTGGGAGACTACACATTTACATTCAGTCATTAAGCAGACTCTGTTAATGACATTTCCATTTTCTTTCTGACTGACAGCCTGTGGGAATTTAAACTCTGGTGTTTATGGCACCATGCTCCACCTGCTAAGCTATGGGACATTAGTTTACAATATATTGAGTCAGCATACAAAACTGCTTTTTACATGCAAATTCAGACACTAGGCTAGTTTTTTTCACACTATATAGTAAAGTCTTGCCAACCAAGCTGCGAGAGAAGTGAATTCATATATTTTGGAGGTTGATGGAATTAGACTAAAAGGTAAGACAATTAATGTTTATTGAATTAGAATAAAAGGTCAGATAATTATTTCTAATAAAAAATAACATCCAGGATCCCGGCAGACGGTCTCAGTCTGAGTTCAGAGATACCACAAGGCCATGGCAGTGTGTCATTTGCTACATAATTATTAAGCTCAAAATATAAAATTGGCGGCACAACCAACTATGTCTGCACCCTGAGTCCACAAAGGTGTTCCGTTTATAGATCTAGGTCTCTCTCAGGGGCTTATTCAACAAATTATTCCTAATCATTTTGACTGAAATAAAACTGAAATAACTGAAATATAACAAACAGTAGCATATGCCACCCCACCGCCCCGCCTGACTCACAGTTTGACTTACAGAGATCAAAGACTCATTTAAATAGTTAAAGCGTCTAACTACCACTGCCTTTTCTTATGCACTTACTCTACAAATGATGAGAGATTGTGGCTTCAGACACATCATGCTTTTTCCCACCAAGTGAACTAGTTTTGATCAGGTTTCCATAGGGTGTCCAGAAGACATACCTGGAATAGAGGGCCACGGAGTACTGCCACCTGTGTACTGTGGAAGAGATTGTGGTGTTGCCCGGAGAGAAAATCCATTACTCTTAACTACAAAAATATCTGGATTAACAATTGAGCCAAGAACCTGAGGCGAAGAACTTTCAATGTTCCTCTCCTTAAACATAATTTCTGCCTGTCAAGCATGATCAACCAGAGGATTCATTCGCTCTCTCTCTCTCTTTTTCAAGTATTTTCTCATTTTCCTCATTGTCTTTCATTATCTCTTTCAATTACATTTGAAGTGACTTTATTGGCATGGGAAACACATGTTAACATTGACATAGCAAGTCAAATGAACAGTCACAGATGAACAGTTAACATTATTCCCACAAAAGGGTTAAATGAAGGACATTTTCTGATGATAAACTATTTAGATGATTTAATACATTAGAGCGAGTGAATGTGTCAGGACCTGTACAGTCTGTGGGTCTAAACACTCAACTAAATGCAATTTAGAGTGGATATAAAAGGTCTGGCTGGGCCATTCTAAAACTTTAATCTTCTGGCGAAGCCTGCTTTTGTGGATTTGTGCTTTGGGATGTTGTCATGCCGAAAGGTGAACTTCCTCTTCATCTTCAGCTTTCTAACAGACGCCTGAAGGTTTTGTGCCAAAATTGCCTGGTATTTGGAACTGTTTATATTTCCCTCCACCCTGACACCCAGTTCCAGCTGAAGAAAAACAGCCCCAAAGCATGAAAATCCTAATAGAACAGCTGAACTTTTTTTGTGGTTAATCAGAGTCACTTTAAATGATGGCAGGTCATTTGTAATGACTTCTATTGAACATAAGTTTGAATGTGATTGGTTAATTCTGAACACAGCCACATCCCCAGTTATAAGAGGGTGTGCAACCAGGTTATTGTAAAGTTTATATATTAATTTTTTTGCCTCAAAGATTTCAGATAGTTTTTCAACTGAATTGATTACATTAAAGGTGACATTAAAAGTAGAAAGTTTGTGACATGATTTATCTTTGCCTAAAAATTTTGCATTTTAACAGGGGTGTGTAGACTTTTTATATCCACTGTAAATTTTAATAATTTTGCAGACACCCTTATTCAGAGTGACATGTAGTAGGGAGTTCATACATTATCATATATTTTCTATTTTCACCCTGTGGGAATCAAACCCCCAACCCTGGTATTACAAGCCAAAACATGCACTATTATTTCAGCTATGATCCTGTATCTACAGGATCATGTCAATATTTTCTTTATTTTGGGTTCCCTGAGGAAATAAATCTCTTATATCCTACATAATGCAATAGTTTTCAAAATGCACCTCAGTTTCCACTTCCATTTTTTGTTATTGGTCACATAACCTGTGTTTCCTTGATAGACCGGTCTATGTAACCCTCTGTCAATAGCAAACGCATGCTCGCTGAGTCTATATATTGTCCTTCTGCCCTCAGTTGTCTATCAGTTACTGAGCTCAAATATTCAGCCACTGTGTCAAATGATTTGTCATGTTTATTTTGTGATTTTTATGGTTTCCCAACACTACAGGTGATTTGCTTTTAGTTTGGTTCTAATTGGCCAGATTGAGATGTGTTAGTAGCGGTTGATTTCCTCAGGATGAACTGGATAACCTTTCTCAGTCTTCCTCAGTCATCTTTCATTCCCTCATCTATCTCATTCCCTCATCTATCTCATTCCCTTACCTATCTCATTCACTCTTCTCTTATCTCATTCCCTCATCTATCTCATTCCCTCATCTATCTCATTCACTCATCTATCTCATTCCCTCATCTAACGCATTCACTCTTCTCTTATCTCATTCCCTCATCTATCTCATTCCCTCATCTATCTCATTCCCTCATCTATCGCATTCACTCTTCTCTTATCTCATTTCCTCATCTATCTCATTACCTCATCTATCTCATTCCCTCATCTATCTCATTCACTCTTCTCTTATCTCATTACCTCAGCTATCTCATTCCCTCATCTATCTCATTCACACTTCTCTTATCTCATTCCCTCATCTATCTCATTACCTCATCTATCTCATTCCCTCATCTATCGCATTCACTCTTCTCCTATCTCATTCCCTCATCTATCTCATTACCTCATCTATCTCATTCCCTCATCTATCTCATTCACACTTCTCCTATCTCATTCCCTCATCTATCTCATTACCTCAACTATCTCATTCCCTCATCTATCGCATTCACTCTTCTCCTATCTCATTCCCTCATGTATCGCATTCACTCTTCTCCTATCTCATTCCCTCATCTATCTAATTTCCTCATTTATCTACCTCTTTGTTTTCTTTCCCTCTTTCCTACCTTTTCCTCATCCACATTTTCATTCACATTTTCAACCATCCCTATCCTACACTCTGGCCCTCAGTGTGTCTTAATGTCAGTCTGTTCCCTGTTCTCACCACAGACATCCTCCCTCCTGTCCTGCTTGGACAGCCTCAACACAAATCCCTGGAGGAATGTGGGCAGGGAGGACGGTGCTCAACAACAGAGAGGCAGAGGAAAACAAAACAAAACGGGTGACCCGAGGACACTGAGGACCCCAACTGCTGCTTTGGGACCCCTGGGTTTGTATTTGGAGAATGTTGAGTTGCCCCCCACCACTGCTTTGGGACCCCTGGGTTTGTATTTGGAGAATGTTGAGTTGCCCCCCACCACTGCTTTGGGACCCCTGGGTTTGTATTTGGAGAATGTTGAGTTGCCCCCCACCACTGCTTCGGGACCCCTGGGTTTGTATTTAAATAATGTTTTTTTAAATTGTCGTTTTTTATTTTGGTTGAGGATAACGCCCAAGTAATGCCAAATTCAGCTCAGAGGTTTGAACCCATCACCATGCTGACAAGTGACCCAGTGACACAGGAAGGTTACATTGGGTTGTTGAAATCCATAAAAAAAACATGGGTGTGAGCATGTAGAAAAAGAACACAAATAATCGGCTCCCTTGAAAAATGTGCACGGAAATCCAGTGCACGGCCAAAAGAGTTGTTCTGGCCCAGGGCCCTGATGACAGTTCAAGATTCTTCATGCTCAACTGGGAAAGACAGGCGCTTTTCACAACCACCCAGGTGGAGGACCCAGTATCTGTCGGAGAGACACTCTGCAGAGAGACACGCCACAGAGAGATGCTCCACAGAGCGACTTCTGCAGGCAGACATCCACAGAGAGACTTGTCACAGAGAGATGCTCCACAGAGAGACGTGTCACAGAGAGATGCTCCACAGAGAGACGTGTCACAGAGAGATTCTCCACAGAGAGACGTGTCACAGAGAGACGCGTCACAGAGAGCTGCTCCACAGGCAGACTTCCGCAGAGAGACGCGTCACAGAGAGCTGCTCCACAGGCAGACTTCCGCAGAGAGACGCGTCACAGAGAGATGCTCCACAGGCAGACTTCCGCAGAGAGACGCGTCACAGAGAGATGCTCCACAGAGAGACGTGTCACAGAGAGACGCGTCACAGAGAGATGCTCCACAGGCAGACTTCGGCAGAGAGACGCGTCACAGAGAGATGCTCCACAGAGAGACGTGTCACAGAGAGACGCGTCACAGAGAGATGCTCCACAGGCAGACTTCGGCAGAGAGACGCGTCACAGAGAGATGCTCCACAGGCAGACTTCGGCAGAGAGACGCGTCACAGAGAGATGCTCCACAGAGAGACGCGTCACAGAGAGATGCTCCACAGAGAGACGTGTCACAGAGAGACGCGTCACAGAGAGATGCTCCACAGAGAGACGTGTCACAGAGAGACGCGTCACAGAGAGATGCTCCACAGAGAGACGTGTCACAGAGAGACGCGTCACAGAGAGATGCTCCACAGAGAGACGTGTCACAGAGAGACGCGTCACAGAGAGATGCTCCACAGGCAGACTTCGGCAGAGAGACGCGTCACAGAGAGCGATGTGCGAAGGCAGTGTGTCTGTATGTTCACCTCCCTGCCAGAGCGCTGTGCAGGGTCCAGGCTGTTTATCACTGCCGAGCCACAACCCACCGCAGCGTTTGGAACAGTTGTGTGAGCTGTCATCCCAGGATTTACCCTGCTGGGATGACCACGGATTGGTCCCCAAAATAGAGCCCTGTTCCCTACAAAGTCACTGTGGACATGAGACGTCTGGGCCCTCAGAAACTATAGGGCGCCGTTTGGGTCAATGTCACGGTATCGTTCCGCGGAGTGAAACAACCACACCACTGTCAACATGAATTATCTTCACCACCAAACCCAGAAAGACATTTCAACATGTTTTCTGCATTAGGGATGTGGCGCGGGGGAGGGGAACAACATTTCACTTGTCTGCCGGGAGTTGGCAGCCCATCAGTCAGAAGATAAGACCCAGGATGGAACGACTGGTGGGGAGAATCCCTCTAAGTCCAAGATTTATCCATGTTCTGCACTGTTAACCAATCCACAGGGCTGCCCTGAACGCCTCCTGTACAGTATTAAAAGCATCATGAGGCGTTTTCGAACTCGCTTGCCCCAGCCAAACCAGGAGCTGGGATTCACTGCTCTGGAATGGAGGTCCTGGAACATTTCCTATTCACATTTCTTTTTTTAATTTCAACTTGTTTTATTGTCCCAAATGTTGTAACGCCCAATTTGTGTTTCAGGCGCTACTTCATCTGAGCGACTCACAGCAAACAGACTTGTGCAGACAAGACAGTTGATGTTGAGATGGGTCTTTCAAAACGCCTCTGAGGTAATGTTGATCGCTAATGTTCCACTTACCGCTTTTGCCGATAACTGGCAGAATACACATTTACTTTAAATCATTTAGCAGTGATGTTCACAGAAAACTGAATACAACATCAGTACAACCGACTTGTGATGCAGATTTTAATTTTGCCCTGTCCAAGCCTCCTAGGAGTCCTCTGAACTGAGCCGTCAAAAGGTCCCAGGAAGATTAAAATGCAGTCTGAGGATGAGAATTCAGCCCATGAAAAACAGTGTTTTACAATCGTAGGGTTTAAGGCTCCAGCACCTTATACAAGCTTGGACAAAGGCTGAACAACGTTTTGGTCAAATATGCATGGAATCCGGTAGTCTATCGGTATATGATGTAGTCTACAGACATCTACAGACTGTTACCATCAGTAGCTATTTAGCTACAGTATGTGCACTGTATGTACAGCACAATGCTCAAAAGAATGGGGCCAAATTATCATCACAGTTTAACACCAAGTCAATTAAACTTCAGGGAATCAATCTGTCCAGTTAGGAACCATAAGAGATTGTGAATCAATGTCACCTGTTTTGGTGCAAATGAAAGTGACAACCGGTGCACTAGAGGCAACAGCAAGACAACCCCCATTGAATGGATGGTTTTGCAGGTGGTGGACACAGACAATTACTCTCTCCTTATCTTACTAACTAATTCTTCTCTAGTTTTGCGTTTTGCTTGTGTCCTTGTCACTACTGGTAGCATAAGATGGTACCTGCAACCCATTCAGGTTGCACAGGCAGTCAAACTCCTGCAGGATGGCACATCCATACATATTGCTGTGTCTCCCAGTACAAAGTCAAGAGCATGGAGTAGATACCAGGAGACGGGACGTTTTCAGGAGGGCCATAGAAGGGCATCCACCCAGTGGCTGGAGTGGTATCTGCTCCTTTGTGTGAAGAGGAACAGGAAGAGCGCTGTCAGAGCACTGCCAGAGCCCTACAAAATGACCTCCAGTGGGCTACTGGTGTGCATGTTTCTGACCCAACTGTCAGAACCAGACTCCATGAGGGTGGCATGAGGGCCAGATGTCCTTTAGTGGGACCTGTGCTCACAGACCATCACCATGCCAATTGATTGGCATTCGCCAGAGAACACCAAAGTTGGCAGGTCTGCCATTGGTGCCCCGTTCTCTTCATAGATAAAAGCAGGTTCACAATGAGCATATGTGACAGACATGAAAGAATCTGGAGACACCTTGGTGAACATTATGCTGCCCGCAACAACATCCAGCATGATCGGTTTGGCGGTGGGCCATAGATGGTCTGGAGAGGCTTCTTCTTGGAGGGCTGTAGAGACCTCCACATGCTAGCCAATTATACCTTGACTGATGGTACCGGGATGTCCTCAGACCCATAGTCAGACCTTATGCTGGTGCAGTGGGCCCTGGGTTCCTCCTGGTGCAGTGGGCCCTGGGTTCCTCCTGGTGCAGTGGG
>JACXGJ010010317.1:0-22207 GCA_016801105.1 Esox niger | reverse complement strand
AGGAGCAACAACAAACCATAATGATCCACACAGAGTGTGGACCAACATTCACCTAAATGGGTTCCCCAATCGGAGGCAACGATCTGCACCTGCCTCCAATTGGGGAGACCAAACTTAAATAGAGATGGCTAGAGGCATCTCTTTTTGTCCTGTCCTGACTATGGCCCCAGCTCAGTGCAGAGATGGCTAGGGGCATAGCCAGGACGTGACAGTAGTTTTCAAATTCAGTGGCTAGGAAAAACTCCCTAAGAAGGCTGACATTTTGGGGTGATGAATCCTCTTCTGGCTGTGCTGGGGGAACATAGTAAGAGTCCAAATTGTAATAATAGAAAAATGCATGTGGGCTGAGTCCAGAGTCTATTTAAACCTTGTCCAGATCAGAAGCATGACCAGACAGACAAGGACACGGACAACCGAGGGGGGAGTCAGCAGAGTGGCAGCGGAAATCGTCAGGTATCGTCTTGATCTGCAACACAGCCAGGAGGAATTTGGACATGGACAGCAATGAGTCAAGCCTGGTACTCCGCAGGTGTGGGCCAAGACTTCAAGTTTAAAAAGGCAAGAGACAGGGAAAATTTAGAAAATGCATTCCTGAGAAGGATTCCTACAAGGATTTATAATGGAGAAAGAGAACTGACCCTATTAGAACAATAATATAGCAGTGTAAGACCTTGGGGCTGAGACAGGGGGGTCCAGTGACACTGTGGGCCTAGCCGGGGGAGTGAGGTCTGCCAACAACGCTCTTTGTTTCTTGGGTCATAAAACAAGCATATCTGTTTTTCTTGAGTTTAAAAGCAAGTTGTTTAATATGTCAGATTAAATTTTCTTAGAGGAGTCTTAATTTCCATTGTTTTTTGTGAGTGGTACACATCCGGAGGAAAGGGAGCAATTTATTATGTTCAACATTGGCTGATCTAGCACCGGAGATAGCTCCTTAAGTAATTTTGTTGGAATCGGGTCTAGCTGACAATTTGTGGGTTTAGAATTCATAAAAAATGTAGTAAATGTTTTGAGCGATACGGGACTGAGATTTTGGGGACTATAATTATTTAAGGAGTCAGTTATTTGTATTTTAATGGTGATGATCTTTTCATCAAAGAAGTTCATGTATTCGTTACAGCTAAAGTGAAGACCCACTTCACTTTTTGAGCATTGCTTTTTTGTTAAATTTGCAACTGTATTAAAGAGATTTTTTTTTTGTTTACCTCAATCTGATTGGAGAAATACACTGATCGAGCAGATGTGCTTTTCAGTATTTTAGTGGACGATCTATCCAGGCTAATCTGAATACTTCCAACTTTGTAGTTCACTCCAATTGTCTGGAGGCTTGCTTGAGTGCTCTAGTATTGTCGGTGTACCTGGGAGCAAGTTTCTTGTTGCGTATTTCTTTTGTTTTTAGTGGTGCAACCGTATCTAAAATATGTGTTGATTTTCGATCTTTGATTAGATCGTTTGTAGATTTATTTACTTTGTCACTGATGAGCAAGCTTTTTGTAGTCCCAGAATTTATAGTACAGCTTTTGAAACTCATTGTTTGTTTTGGGTGGAAATTATTATATCTTTAATATCTATTTCTCGTCGCAGGACTAACTCTAAGGTATGATTGTGGCTGTGCGTTGGACCTGAGACATTGTGGATAAAACCCATTGAGTCAGTTAAGGCTTCAAAGGATTTTTGAAGAGGGTTGTTTGACTTTTCCATATGAACATTGAAATCGGAAAACATTTTAATACTCTTTGCCATGAATACAAGATTAGACAATAATTCTGGAAACTCATTGAGGAACATTGTATATGGCCCAGGGGGCCTGTAAATAGTAGATTTGTAAAGCGATTTATCAGCCTCGTTAACTTTCATGAGTAAAACTTCAAAAGAATGAAAACCAGTGATGTGTTTAAGAGTACATTAATAGTTACTGTCATAGATATAAGCAACACCCCCTCCTTTTCAGGATGGACAGGGGATATGATCACTAGTATAGCCAGGAGGAGAGGCCTCATTTAAGGCAGTAAACTCATCAGGCTTTAGCCACGTTTCACACAAGCCAATAACCTCTAGTTTATGATCAGAGATTAATTAAATTTACTGCAGCTGCCTTTGGAGCAAGGGATACAACATTTAGGAGTCCCATTTTGAGATGCGAAGTAATACAGTAATTTTTATTTGTGACCGAGGTCGAGGAAGGTTTTATCTTTGTAAGGTTTCTATTGTTAGCACTTCCTTGTTTAACTTTTCTTAGCCTGGAACGAGTCCCGTCGCAATAGGCAAAACTGTACTCTGGCTATGCTATCGACAGACACCACTATGCTAGCAGGCTGACTAACAGCCTGCAGCCTGTCCTGCACCCTATCTCATGGTAAGGCTATGAAAGTGAGAGTCCTGTCAATGTTCCTAGATAAAAGAGCACCACTCCAGCTAGGATGAAGTCCGTCGCTCTTCAGCAGATCAGGCCTGACCCTATTTCTGAGCGAGAAGAAAAAGAGGGCCAGTTATCTACAAACTCTACCACCTGCGATGGGCAGAACTCTGTTTTCAGCCAGCAATTGAGTTGTGCAAGTCAGCTGTAGAGCTAGTCACTACCCCTAGGAATAAATGCTGAGTTTGCATTACCAGAGTATGCATTGAGGTTGCATTAACAGTCGCAGCAGCACCTCTAAAACCAGGCCATTGGATCATACGCTGGTCATGTTATTAAACCCTAGCAAATTGCTGGCCCTATGCTACTGCCAAATGTGTAACAGTTTATATATCCCTGTATAATCTCTACAGACGTTTTACTGTTTCTTATTTATAGCTCATGACAAGACAGAAATTGTTGAACAAACAGAATTGTTCAAACCATATCTTCTGACCTATGCCCTAAGCCTTTTCTTCCTTTAATTAAATTCTCGACTGAGGCCACCATTACGTCTGAGAATATATACAAAGGAGAGAGAAGCCAGTGTGCCTGCTGCTGCTGGGCTAATGATCTGGAGGTCATTAGGGTCATCAGGGTTCTATCTTCATCCACTTCTAGACTGAATGGAGCCTGAAGCCCATTCTGGAGATTTTCTTGCTTGTGTTGTTTTGTGACAGTGTGAGTGCAATGTGTGCGTAAAAATGAGGCCGTGAAAAAAAAAGAAAAACACAAGCAGAAACGTTTCAGGAATTTCTTAGACAAAACAGCTCAAGTACTGTAAATAATAGTCCGCGCTGAACTGTAACTAACAGAACCTGTATATACTGAACTAATGACCAGGTGAAAAAAGGTGCGTCCTCGGGATACACTGCTGCCATCACTCTCCAGCCAGTGGTTAGTACACCAACGAGGTGGAACGCCGGATAGGAAGAGGAGCTGCGGTGTCACGCAGAGCAGACGTCACATGTTTATTTTAAGCATTCACTTTGGCTTGGATATTTACACACACAAACATGCAAGCATCACTCAATCATATCATTCATCCAAGTTTTGTCCCAATATGATACATTACCAAACCAAACTGATTAGCCTAATAGCATGGTATAACAAAAACCACTACTGCAGTAGCATAGAAGCCGATAAAAAAATCACATTTGAGCATAAATAATAATCATAGTGTAGCAACCATTTAATAATAATTAACTTATTGTGGAAATGCATTTAGATCTTAATGAGAAATTCAAAGTTGATTAGGACTAAATAAATGTCAGTGTTGTATTAAATGTGTAGGCACATTTTTATAAAAACTCAAAGTATGGCTTTGACCTGACAATGATCTCAGCTGTCTTGGCTTCTGAAGAACATTCAGATGCAGAGACAGCTGTTCTAACAACTGAGCGATGTAGTAACTTGACTTACCCAGCAAATGTTTCATGTTCTAAGTATGGAAGTATGGAAGCATGTGTGTTTATTTACTTTATTAGGTCTATGCATGTGCCAATCAATGAAATGTTGTGAAGTACCGGTTCTGAAGTATAAGACAAATCATTCATCCAAGTCAAAATACTCATAGTAAGGCCAAAGACATCTCTGACATGTGAACGAAAGAAAGAACAAATGGACAGAACCCGTTACATTGTCCTCCTATCCAATGGTCACATTATGGCCAAAAAAATTAACATGCACACCAGCAGCCTGCTGCAGGTCATTTTGGTCAGAAACAGGCACACCAGCAGCCTGCTGGAGGTCATTTTCGTCAGAAACAGGCACACCAGCAGCCTGCTGGAGGTCATTTTGGTCAGAAACAGGCACACCAGTAGCCCACTGGAGGTCAATTTGTTTGGCTCAGGCAGTGCTCCTCATGTTCCTCACACCAAGGAGCTGTTACCTGTCCTGCTGCTGGGTTGATACCCTTATATACGGCCCTGTCCAGCTCACCAGGCTGTGCCATCCTGGAGGAGCTGGACTGCCTGTGCAACCTGAATTGGCTGCAGGTAGTTGTGACAAGGACACTAGAAAAATGCAAAACTAGAGAAGAATCCGTCAGGAAGGATATTTAGAGAACAATTGTCTGTGGTCACCACTTGCATAACCATGCCCTTTTGGGGTTGTCTTGCTTTGGCCTCTTCCGTGCACCTGTTGTCACTTTCATTTCCACAAAACTGCTGCCATTGATTCACAATTGCGTATGCTTCCTAACTGGACAGATTGATACCCCTGAAGCTTAATTGACTTGGTTTCACACTGTGATGATTACCTGTTCCCTTCATTTTTGAGCAGTGTATGATGTCACACACAGCTTAAAGTCCCATAGTCATTCATAACTACATAACCACAATTTGTTTGGGACAGTTGCCATAAAAAAAGTTGCTGCCAGCAAACAACAAACTCAAGTGCTTATAGTTTGCCAAATGTTACTGGAACTTTGAATGGGACTGGGTTCTATGGTCAGATGTGACCAAAATAGAGATTTTTGGAAACAAACACAGGAGGTGGGTTTTGTGTAAACAGATAGATAGCCATGCAGAAAAGTCGATCATTCCAACTGTCATGTACAATGGTGGATCTTTGACATTCTGGGCAGTTTTCCTTCCAAAGGGCCTGGACAACTTGTTAGGATACATGGTGTACCTGATAAGTCCACAATGCAACAATCCATCTTGGGTTAAATTCCCACCAGGCATTGTTGTTCATGGTTTGCAGAGGTGTAAAAAAAATAAGTACTCTGCTGTGTTCACCAGTTTTGGGAAGAGCATATTAAGAGTAAAATGACCAGGTACAAGTTCAAATTTAACCAGCAACCCTAATAGATCATGTTCAACTATTCCTTTTAATTTATTTGACAACTGGTTATATATTAACTCACTTTACCAAGTCATATCGGTCTTAATTAGGAACATAATATGGAATTTACCAATGGCTTGACCTGGCTCTTAAAGATTGCAGTCTCCTTCAGGTTTTAAATGAAAGACGGCCTGCATCCAACAACTTGAGAAATCTGGTGTTCTTTTAGGGAGAGATTGTTTTTCATTTTACATGTTGTGTAACCTCCTGTTAAATGAAGAAAGTAAATAAAGCCAGCATCACTAAGTGCAGTTTGTTGGGCCACAAATTAGCATTTACTGGGTTTTTAATTAAATTACACTGCTAAAGGTTAGGAAACTGGTTGCAATAAGTTGTTAAAATTGTGGTCCAGAACTGCCCTCAACAGAAAGACCTTACATGGTTAAAATGTAGGGCTACGATTTATATTGTGCAGTTTAAATTGACCTAAAGTTAAAATATGAAACTAATGCCTTCATAGGCCTACTGAAATTAAGAATAAGCCCTTTGGACTGAGATTAAGAATATGTAATTTTGACTGACATTTTGTCAAAACAGCAAATGATACATGCACTGCTTAAGAACAAATGTGATACAGCATCAGGAGTCTGGACTGCAAATCAAGCATTTACTACAGGGATGGATATCGTTTTTACCTTTCATAAAACATGGACATATTAAGGTCATATATCTTACCTGTACATTCTATCATCTAAGAGTAGATGTCAGAAAAAGGGTTCTCTGGATGATCTCGGGTCGTTGTTTCGGGTGGCCAGAGGGAAAGTTAGAGGCATGATAACGCACTGATCAGTCATGATTTTTCAAATAGCCTGAACGGTCAAGTGCGGGAAGCATCGCAAAATAATAATCTAGTTTTTATTGTTGCAGATTGATATCAAGGAATATGATTACTGGGTTTCTCCTGGTGCATATTCTTGGGAAGTGACGACTGTCATGATGCCCTCCAATATTTAAGACAGTTTAGTTTGACCCCTGGAATCAGCGAAAATCCCGGCCTTCATGTCGCCTCATGCACCCCCCACCAAAATGCAACACAAACCTACGCCCTTGCCTTTCCTAATGTGGATATGGCCATGCTTGTACTAACACGGATGTGAGGGTTAGATGCAGTAGGTCCACTTTCTTTCCCAAAAAAATAGGCGTGGTCAAAGTGCGGGTCTGGTGTATTTGTTTGGCTACCGCAAACAAATTGGTAAGTATTTCATCATGTTAATTTACGTGAAAGAATTTTGAGAGCATGGACGTTGATAGTGTTATTTGAGTTTTGCACAGTAAGGTGACAAATGTGTAATAGCCTATAACCGACGGAGGCCCAAGTTGGTGAAGGACAATGTTTGCAACTGTCAGTTTGTCTGCGTCTGAGGACACTAACCATTCCAGCAATGATCCGCAAACGCTTCTTAAATTGCACTGGCCAATTAAAATAACTATAATATCAGTTTTAGGAGCGATGATCACGTTAGGGAATATTGCAGTTATTATGGTGATTTCTTCATCCGTGTCCGGTTGGTCGAAGAATTCTCGATACTTCTTACTGTCACTCACAGGTGCTGATTCGGCGTTTGGACTGATCATTACACCTTTGAATTTGTGCGTTAGTCTCATGAAGGACTACAGCGACGGTCCAGACTTCCTATGTCACATTGTGGCTTTCTTCAACGCCACGGTTTATTCGACTTGTATGTACACACTGGCTACCATAAGTCTGGAACGATACATTGCCGTGTTTTACCCGCTGGTGTACTCCTCCCTGATGACCAGGAGAAGAACGCTGCTGCTTATCGGTTTTGCATGGTGTTTCCCTCCTATATTACTCGTGCCAATATGTTTTCCAAACGGAATAATTGAGGTCCACTTTTCTACAGCGTCACTGGTATGCAATCCCTCGTACTCTACTAACGTTGGTTACTCCATAGCGTTAATGTGCTTCATCTTCTTTCCGTGCTCAATTGTCATGACATACGCAAACCTGTGCCTATGGTTCGCTGCAAAAAGGCAGCGTGTGAAGATGCGCACACAACACTTAGGTCGCCTCAACAGACCCAACGTAGCCTCCAGGGTGCTTGTTCCTGTGATGACCGTGTACTACACATGCTGGACTCCATGCATGGCGACAATTATCTACAATGGTAGGCCTAAACAAACCATTAGGTGATGGAAGGAAATTCAGAGAGCATGTGCATGTTTTTCTGAAGGCCACTCATAATCTGTCTGAGTACTGTAGCTGGTGGTGTAGGGCAGTATGGATATTGCATTTTATTTTGAGAAAGATCTGATAAAACCAGAAGAGATGAATATCAACACTGCCCTCTACTGCTCTGGTACTGAGGCAGTCACCATCCATCTAAATGAGCTCAGGAAAAGGACACCAACATATTCAACTGTAGAAGCACCAATGTTCTTTGTGTGAGATGACTCAGAGTAGCTGTAGGTAATGTCCTTAATGCCACACTGAAGTACATTTCCTGAGCTTATCCAATGTTGTATTTTCTATTTCACTGCTGTCACCTACACCAGCCGTTTCAGGCCGCAGAGTTCCAGAGTGGATGGAGTTTGTGGTGGTGTGGCTGCCAACCTCTAACGGTTTCCTCAACTGCATCTTCTACTTCTGGATCAACCTTAGCTTCCGTAGAAAGTTCTACATGCTCTTCCACCGACTGTGTCTGACAGTGTGCCCAGACATGGCCAAGGCCCTGGGCTGCACAGACAGCATACAGCCTGGAATCTGGGACAATAACAACTCCCTCCCTGAGCGCTCTTCCAGTGTTTCATCAACCTGCACTCTGATCACCCTGGCTGATGACACTTCCTTCTGAGGTATGAAACTCCTAAATGACATGGTGCTCACAAAATAGGATGACTTAGATGCCCATAAATTGGCAAGGAGATAGCTGGGTTCTTGGGGCTTTGAAGCATCTACTTACTGTCTTACCTTGCAGATTTTGTAATTTAGATACTTTTTAAAAACAGTATTAAACCCTATAAAACAATTGTAATGTAATTTATACTCAATTGACAGTATTTGGTCAAGGCTGAAATGTAAAAATAATTCGGTATATAAGTGTTTTAAAAATTTTACATTTTACTACATTTACTGTCACGCCAAGTGTTAAGATTCCATGCACCAGCAGTGAACACCTCGTAAACCACATTTTTTGTGTAGTTATTTTTTCCAGAGTCCATATGATTGTAGCTCACGTCCAGCCTTGTCTCAAACCTTGTTTGAACTTACATTATTACGTGAAGCTATGATTTTATCTTTGTTGTCTACAAACCCACAATGTATTGCACGTACATGTCTAAATAATATTTAATTAGTGCAATTGATATTTGGACATCAAACTAAAATAACTTCAGTAGGAAATGTTTACAAGGTCTTTCATTGGTCAAGCAAGCCATCTACTCTTTGCTTCAATATCTTTTATATCAAAGGCTTAGCTAGTTGCCTTGCAAGGTTAACCTTTGAGTCACAGCATTTCATGTGCAGAGAGAAATGTAATTAAATAGCTACTGTTTATAAAGGTTAGCACCACAGTCATGTCAGTAGAAGTTACCATTTCCCTCCCAATTTATGGTCCTGTTATTTTAAAGCAGTTAATACTGAAAACCCATTTCTGCTAGTGTCTGCCCTACAGCTCTTTTACACTATTTGCAACTTTCCATTGTAATGTTGACCGTTCAGTGGTATTTTTTGTGAAATACTCCTTGTTAGATTCATGTCCTTGAAGGGTTTGTCTAAGATCTGAAGATGTGATTTGCAATAATGACATTTGAAGAGGTGCTTGAAATGTTGGCCAACCAGGGCTTGATTTTAGCTGTCATTAAATGATTAATTTGTAATTTACCAAAAGTAACATGGATAAAAAAAAACAATTTCTTTACACAACTTTTTTGGGATGTTCAAATATAACAAGCTGTATTTGGACCTGCTAATTTTACAAATTCAGATCGATTAGGAGTTACCAATGGGGCTTGAATCCCTGAGCCAATCCAGCATCTCTAAGAAACGTAGTTAACATTGCAGTTGAAGGGAAATATTGTATGACTTTTATATATTGAAAATTGCCCAAAGAAGTCTTGTAAAATACTTTCCCTTGTTAAATGGATCTTTGAATATAAAATAAAGCATTATGCCATTCATGTGTCATTTTAATTAGTCATGGAGTCAGTGAGCCCAATTTTAAAAGCTGTTTACACAGGAATTGTGCTCTGCAAATGGCTCCACTGAATATAAAGTGCCTAGAGTATTTTTGGCCCTTAAACAACAATTTTGTTCATATTTTTTCTTATCAGCTTGATCTCAAACAAAAGAAGCACATGAGTCAATTCTTCAAAGAAAAATGCATGCCAGAATTATTGGCACCCCTAGAAAATCTTATTAATATCTAATCTAATTAGTATATTTCCTACTTAAGATTTTACTTTTTACAGTTTGAGTCTTTCGGTGGTCATATTGACACCTTGTTTCAAGTAAGAGATCGCACACAGGTCGTTCAATAATATATGAAAAGATAGGGTGTTTTCAGATGTGTGGCTATAAAGTGGGTCAGTTGTATTTCCAAAAACTCTGGGAACCCTTTTAGGATGCTTGGCCACATGGATTCTAAGGACCAGGAGATTTTAGGCCGAAAGCTGTTTGCCTCTGCCAGGAGTTGTCGCTGGATCTCCCAGCTGGACAACAACCCAGAATATACACTAAAATCAACACAAATGGTTCACTGACCAAAGAGTCTAGCATTGGTAAAGACCATCACAGTCTGAAATCCCATTGTAAACCTGAAGGATCTGGAGAGTTTCTGAATCGACGACAGTTCTCAAATCCATTCCTGTGTTCCCTACCTCATCAAACATTATGGAAGACGACTCAGAGTTGTTATCTTAGTAAAGGGAGTGTGCACAGAGTCATAAATGCAGTCATAAATTATAGTGACATTTAGATTTTTTTCTTGGAACAATTTTTCCTCAGTTAAAGGTAATATTCAAATGTATCTGAGTGTAAGACCAAGCAAATGAACAATGAATATTTTTCACAGATTCTTTTTTCATTTTTCCATAGGATGACAAAAATTCTGGAGGCCATTTTAAAGTGTATATTTTCTGATGAACTATTGAGTCCAATGAAGAAAAATATCCTATTGTTTCAGACTGTTTTTGGGTCTTCAGCACTAGAGATTTGGTCATTCTAAACTCCTTATTCCACACTCAATTTACCGAAACATATTGCCTCCATCTAGCTTGCCTGGCCTTTGCGCATGTTCTACAAAGACAAGTGTCATAAACATTTAAATGAAAATGAATGTTTACTTAGGGACAGCTTGTTCAAACAACATATTCCCTCTAATTTCCTCTTTGATAAGCTTCAGATGGCTGTGGCGTGGGCCTGTTGTCTGTCAGCGGGGGAGGAGAACACCGCTGCATGCTGATAGGGTGTCTGTGTGTCATAAAGACAACATTCAGGCGGCTGACAGCAAGGTAGAAGCTGCCAGCTTGTCACACTGTGTGGTTCGGTCTGTGTTTCAGTCATATACATGGAAGAAACCATGAGCGATCAGCCATATAACTGGTATTATTTGGTCTGGGAATGGTATGGGGTGTAGTAATTTAGTCAATTCTGTTAAATAGTTTTTTTAAACATAAGCAAATGAGTGACTGGGTTTACAGGAATGGGTCGGAAAAATATATTTGTTTTCTTTTCTATTTCGAACAGAATTGTCGTAATGAATACATCCCTGGCGGACACAACAATATTTTCATTTAATATATATGAAGTGTCATTATGCCTGAACAAGATACTTATTGAATTCCACTTATTAAGTCTAATTGAGCAGTGGCATGCTAGCTTTGTCCTAAAATAGGACAGGGTCTTCCCTGGTTGGTCAGAGGGGATGGGGGGGGAGGTCATTCTTCAGATTTATTTGATGTACCAATTCTGTTTGTATTTCAACTTCAACTTTTGCATGATACTGTTGTTTACACAACTGTTCAAAAGTTTAGGATCATATAGATATCTACTAGTTTTGTCCATTTAAATGGCATCAAATTAATCAGAAATGCAGTGCAGAGATTGTTAATGTTGTGACTGTTGTAGCTGGAAGCGGCAGATTTTTTGTTTATTATTTTATAAGGATAATTGATCATTACAAACCCCTTTGCAATTGTTAGCACAGCTGAAAACTGTTGTCCTGATTAAAGAATCAATAAAACTGTCCTTTAGACTAGTTTACCAGATCTGGAGCATCAACAATTGTGGGTTTGATTACATGCTCAAAATGTCCTTAAACAAATAACTTTATTCTGAAACTCATCCATCTATTCTTGTTCTGAGGAATTAAGGCTTTTCCATGGAAGAAATTGCCAAGAATTTGAAGATCTCATAAAATGCTGTGTACTCCCTTCACAGAACAGTACAAACTGTATTTAACCAGAACAGAAAGCGGAGTGGGAGGCCCCAGTGCCCAACTGAATTAGAGGACAAATACATTAGTGTCTAGTTTAAGAACGAGATGCCTCGCAGGACTTCAGGTAGCAGATTTATATAAGTGTACCCACAAAACACCAGTCACAACATCAACAGTGAAGAGGCCAGCATCCCAGAGTTGCCATCTAGGCAGAGTTGCAAAGAAAAAGCTAAATCTCACACTGGCCAATATAAATGAAATATTAAGATGGCCCAAAAAATAGACACTGGACAGAGGAAGATTGGGAAAAAATTGTTATGGACAGACAAGTTTGAGGTGTTTGGATCACAGGGAAGAACATTTGTGAGATGCAGACCAAATGAAATTATGCTAGAGGAGTTCTTGACACCATCTGTCAAGCATGTTGAAGGCAATGTGATGGTCTGGGGGTGATTTGTGTGAGATTTCTTCAGGGTTAAAGGGATCTTGGAAGAAGGCTATCACCCCATTTTACAACACTATGCAATATCCTGTGGATGGTGCTTTCATTGGAGCCAGTTTTCTTCTACAGCAGGACAATGACCAAAGCACAGCTCAAAACTGTGGACAAACTATTTAGAGAAGTAGTCAGCTGGTATTCTGTCTAATGGAGTGGCCTGCACAGTCACAACATCTCAAACCTACTGAGCAGTTGTGGGTGCAGCCTGACCATATGGTCTATAAGAAGTGCCCATCAAGCCAATCCAACTTGTGGGAGGTGCTTTAGGATGCAAGGTGGTGGAATCCCTTCAGATTTCCTCAATTAACAACTGGAATGCCAAAGGTCTGTAAGACAATTGCTGCAAATTGAGAATTATTTGACAAAAGCAAAGTTTGAAGGATTTTCCAATTTAAAAAATAATTATTTCTAACCTTGGCAATGACTATATTTCATATTCATTTTGCAATTTCCTATTCAAACACTTTTCATTTATGTTTTCATGGAAAACGGGGAGATTTTTAAATGACTTTTGAATAGTAAGGTATGTATGTGAAGAAACGGGGAGGGAAGCAGGAAAAATTTAAAAATGCCTAAACTTTAAGATTCGTATTCATCCAAGTCGCTCATATGTTGTACTGTTTATATACCACCCAGAAATGTACGTCAAAATCATGTTAAATATACACGTAACAATCACATGCGTGTAATGAATTTGCAAAAGCCGTCCATTACAGTACAACATTATGGTATGTTTATTTTTTTCTAACCTTACCCACACTGGAAGATTTGCATTACCTAAACCATTAACCATTGTTTGAAGTGCATTGTAGTGCAGCACAAATCCAATTTTGGGAATTAGCGCAAATACATGTGTGAAATACATACGCCATATGAAACACTAAGTTGCACCATTACCCTATCAAGTGATTTACTGCAGGCCCGGATGGTTGCCTTTAAATGGATAATGCTTCCAATTTAGTCATGTCAGGTTATGTATAGATTAAAAATTGTAATTGCTTAGTAAAACAAAAGTGAGTTATTCTTAATGGGAAATGTTGTCAAGTCCCATTGGATGCAATACCGATGGAGCCAAGCGTCACTGCATGTTTCCTCTGTAAAATCATGAGGATATGCTTTAAGATGGATTACACTCACATCGATCCAGGGATGCCCCAAAATTGGAATTAGGCAATTCATTAAGATGTTTGGTGGAATGTGTCAAATATAGAAAAAAGATTAAAGGGATCTCTGCATTTTCTGGGGGTTGATTCTGACAGCCAATCTTGGCAGATTCTATTTCTTATTTCATGGCCCTGTGGCCTATCAAATCTAAATCCCGTATGTGTAATTATAGCAGCATATCCAAATATTGTCATTATTCCCAAGTTTGTATTACATCTGAATATGATGTTTACTATTGAAACCTGATTCTCCATTTTTGGGCAAGTAGTGTACAGACAAATCATTGATTAATCAAATTCGTTTAGAGTTTCGATTACCTGAAACCTCATTATGAGTACTATCACCTTGTAGCAGTGGTTGACTGGGTAATGGGAAACACAACTATCCCTTCAATCCATGTGAAAAGGTAAACAAACTGGTCTATATATGCCTCAACTCCTCTTCAGAGACAATGATGTCTAATTACTTAGCTATTGTTTACACACTGAATTAATCAGTGCTTATTAAGATATTCTTAGTAGGACGGAAGCATTGTTTCCGTTTCTGTTTTTATCTCTCCCTTTGGCAGAGTGAATTTACACTGATGTACGAACATCAAGCCATATCTATAAAACATTCTGGAAAAATGTATTGCCTACCAGCAGACTGAAGAGATGGTATGACCACTGAGAACAAGTCTGGTATTGTGAAATAAAATTGCTATGTAGCTTAATTTCTGTGATATCAATAATGTACTTTGTTATTAACAAGCCACAATGTATTTTTAAAACCTTAATTTGCTTACCGAAATACTGACACACTATTATCGGCACCCTTTTTGAAGAGATTTACTTAAATGTTTTTTTAGATGTTAAAGTAATCTTCAGTTCAACACTACTGAAACAAAGCCTAGCTTAAACAAAATGGCATTTTGCAATAATAAAATAACTTTAATTAATTTGTTAAAGTGCACCCAAAGCTTAATTAGTGTTTTTTGCTAACATTTACAGTAAAAACAATATAGGTATTTTTGGTCATTATTGGCCTCTGTATTGATTGAGGAATTTCTGCCCACTCTTCCTTATAGAACAACTTTGTTTGAGGTCTTTATTGCATGTCCTACATTCAATACTTCTGAGCAGTTTCACAGGATTTAGTGATGGGCTTTGACATGGCCATTCTGTAACTATGTTCTTTATATATTTTTTGCTCTTATTGTGTATTTGCTCAAGTGTTTTGGATCACTGTGTGAGATAAATTTTGGTTAGGCTGTTCATTCTCAAGTATAGTTCGATGCCTGGGTCATAAAATAATGGAGAGCTGGCCATACCTATGTCAGCAAAGCAGCCTTAAACCATAATGCCCCCTCCAATATGAGTTACTGTTGCTATGGTGAGGTTCTTCTATTCAAAGGCTGTGTTAGGATTTTGACAATGTCTGCCATCGAGGTCAAACAACTCTATCTTTTACCTGTCTGTCCAGAACAAATGGTTTCAGTAGTATTGTATTTCAAATCTGGTAAACTTTACTCATGTATTTATATTATTTTATGACTGCAGAGAATTTGGACATTGTGTCAAGAGATGTCTGTAGATCCGTTGATGTCACCCTGGGATCACAGTCAGGTTTATCTTAACAAAATACAAGTGTGCTAAAAAGTTGGCATACCCTTGGAGAATAGATAATATATGTGCCATTTGTAAAGAACGTAAGTGAGCAGACAGAACACGTCTTTCATTTCGTATAGGAATCATATTCAACTGTAGGTCATAACAGGATTGCACAATCCTAAAACAAAAGATGGCAACAAATAAAAAAATTATCTGACCACTGTTCGAGAGTCTGCATACCATTAGTTCTTAATATTGTGTATTGCCATTTTTAACATCAATGACAGCAGACACCAGTCAACTTGGCATTTTGCTCAGGGTCATTGTTGTGCTGTAAAGTCCCATGAGTGTCCCATGCGCAGCTTTTGTGCAGAAGAATGCAAATTATCTGCCAGTATTTTCTGATAAAATGCTGCATTCAGCTATACATTTTGACAAGATTCCTTGTGCCTTTGGAGCTCACACACCCTCAAAATATCAGTGAGCCACTACCATGCTTCACAGTGGGGATGGTATTCTGTTCACTATAGGTCTTGTTGACCCCTCTCCAAATATAGCGCTAATGGTTGTGACCATAAAGGTCTATTTTGGTCTTGTCACTCCAAATTACAGTGTGCCAGAAGTTGTGAGGTGTGTCCAGGTGTTGTCCAGCATATTGTTACTGGGCTTTGTTCAAGTAAAGTCATATTTTGCTCCTTGAAACAATCACACTGTCTTCTCCTGAGGTTACCTGTGTGTTTTTCTTTCTATCCTGAACAATTTTTATGTCAGTTTCAGCTGAAATCTTTATTGGTCTACCTGACCTTGGCTTGGTGTCAAGAGATCCCTAAACTTTCCACTTCTTAATAAGTGATTGAACAGTACTGACTGGCATTTGCAAGGTTTTGGATATCTTTTTATATCTTTTTCTATCTTTATAAAGTTCCATTACCTGGTTATGCAGGTCTTTTGAGAGATATTTTCGGCTCCACATGGCCCAGTATGTAGCCTACTCAGAGCATCCACAGCTAACAATTGACTATTTGTACACACTAATTGCAATTTAAAAAGTCACAGGTGTAGGAAATTCACATTAAATTGTCATTTTCACCTGTGTATGTCATCTTATGTCTAACAACACCAAACATTCAAGGGTAGGTCAATGTGTATTTCTATTTTAATTATGATTTAAAAAGGAGGCAAACAACGATGTGATAAATGGCTTCATATTATCACTGCCCTGACAGTTTTATTTGCATGATCAATCATATTTTCAAAATCAATGCCAAAATGTCACACTTTCTGCCAGGGTATGCAAACTTATGAGCACAACTGTAGTTAATTCCCTTGCATCACTATTGTTTTGTAATAATATTCTACATGTTAGAATATCCATTATATAACTAATCTGTGTTTTTTATTTTGATTGCCATTATCAAGAGTGCCAAAAATGTTAGACACTTTTATTACAGAGCCATGCTGTAATATGTCCAGAATGGGGTTTGGCTTTGACTTGTTGAAATAAGCAAAGCCTTCCCTGAAAATATGTTGTCTATATGGCAGCATATGTTGCTCGGCAACCTGTGTATATTGTTCAGCATTAATGATGCCTTCACAGATGTGCAAGTCAGCCATGCTATGTGCCCTAATGCACCCCCATACCATCACAGATGTTGGCTTTTGAACTGTGCGCTGATAACAAGCAGGATTGGTCCTCCTCTTTCATTCGGAGGATGCGGCATCCGGGATTCCACAAAAAATATTTCAAATTATTTGAGATGTCAGACCACATGACAGTTTTTCACTTTGCCTCAGTCCATCTTAAAGAAGCCCAGAAGAAAGTGGTGGCATTTCTCAATCTTGTGCATTTGTGGATGCAGTGACATACTGTGTTTACAGTTAATGGTTTTTGGAAGTGTTCCTGAGCCCATGCAGTGATGTCCACTACAGAATTGCATCTGTTTTTAATGCAGTCCCATCTGTGGGCCAGAAGATCGCAGCCATCCAGTATTGGTTTCATGCATTGTACCTTGCATACAGAGATTTCTCTGGATTCTCTGAGTCTTTTAATGATGTTATGTACCATAGATTGAGAAACCCCAAACTTAACTAGTTGTGATATTCCACTAGTTTAGTTTTTTAGCATTACACAACCTTTCCAGTCTTTACTTGCCTCTATCCAAAGTTTTTTGAAACATGTGGCTGGCATCAAATTCAGTGGGCATATTTTTCATGAAAGGAAATGTCTCCGTTTCAACATTTGGTTTGTTCTCTTTCTACTACTTTCTATTGAATATAGGGTTTAATTAATTTGCACGTTGGTTTGAATTAACTTTGTTTACATTTTAAAATAAACACATTTTTCACTAAAGTTCACACCAGCATGCTGATTGAGTGTGATGAATTCTGTGTAAACAAATAAGATTACGCAAGGGCTATTGATGCAACTCTTGTTGCTCTTGATTTCCTGTCAGTCAGACCAGAATAGATTATCTAAATGCCCAGTCTACATGGCAGACAGCAAAACAAAGCAGCAAATTTGCTGTCCAATTTTCAATTAATAACAGCACCCATCTGTGGTCTAGAGAATCTGCTATGTGTGTAGTGTAAATCCATGGAAAGGCAAGATAAGGGAGGTAACATGTTGTCATTAAATTACCTGCTTGGAGAAATGATTGGGCCACACAGCAATTTTGTCATTAGATGGCAAAAGGGAATTCTGCTGGAAACAAACCTTTGAATGCAACAACAAACAACCAAGACTATAATGAATGGTGCTCCCCCATACTGTCACTCATGACAGGCTTTGTAGGTTGCAGTTTATTGCTGTTTTGGTTTGGCGTTCAAGGTCTGTGACAGCATAGTGTTCACATTCTATGTTCTTGTCCTCCTGCAGACGGTGTTGTTACTTTTATGAATATATTGCAGAAAATCTGATTAATGAATCTAGATGCCTGAATATAATCAACCATGTGAGTTGTTTTATTTCTTTTCAGTTATTCATCTTCACAGAAGAAATGTAACAATTAATATGACTGAGGCAAGTTGGCAGGATTGGCTTGACACTGCAGTGCCATCTAGTGTTCATACATACTAATTCTCATACTACAGTACTATTTGTGTTGTGCTTAAATGGCTCTCAACACTGGTTACATAAGAGTCGGATGTATGGATGGAAAATTGAACACTAGTTTTTTGTTAGGCTAGGCCACTCCAGGACCTTAATGTGCTTCTTCTTAAGCCAATCCTTTGTTGCCTTGGCCATGTGTTTTGGGTCATTGTCATGCTGGAATACCCATCCACGACACATTTTCAATGCCCAGGCTGAGGAAAGGAAGTTCTCACCCAAGATTTGATGGTACATGGCACAACCCATCGTCCCCTTTGATGCGGCGAAGTCCTTTTGCAAGTTTTGCTGGATTTTCTTGATGTTCTGTCTCTCACCGATCAAATAAAGCTACCATTAAAATTATAGACACATCATTTCTTTGTCAGTTGGCAAACGTACAAAATCAGCAGGGGATCAAATACTTTTTTTCCCTCACTGTATACAAATAATAGAAATTCTCCAGCAGTCACCTGCCCCCTCTCAGATTCATGAAGGATGAACATCAAACCATTACATTTATTTAGGCAGGCCATTATATGTATGTATCCCTATACAATATATTGAAATGTTATTAAACGCCACTTTATTAGGTACACCTGATCATTATCGTAAATAGCCTGACGGCTAACCTGTGGCTGCAACTCTAAATATAAATGATCCAAACATAATGGGTAAGACTAGTGATCTAAGCAGCTTTGACTCTATGATTATTTGGGCTGAGATGTGATAGTTCTAGCAACAGCTAAAGGTCTCGAGAAGATAACAAAGCGTGCGATTAACAAAAACACAGAGGCGCAGTTCTGTGGTAGAAAACACCTTGTTATGGTGTTTTAGCTCACGTGACTGGAGAATAGCCAGACTCATTACAGCTGACTTAGGCCAGTATTACTCAAATTACTATTCTTTGCAACAGAAGGGCATCTAAGGCAGTAAAATCAAACAAAGTAAAACAATTAGCTTTAAAAAAAATACATGTATTAATTAATACAGTGGTATACTTAAAATTGTGTCGCAAAGAAGAAAATGTCAGCCACACGTTAAAGCGACTATCCAAAAGAAACATTGTAACATGTATCTAAAGAAAACAGTACTGGTGTGTGCTGTAATATATTACAGTACAAAAATTAATTTCAAGGCACACAATTATACATCTTGCTGTAGCACAAATAAAAGAAGGGGACAGTTTCAGAGCATGCCCATTTAAAGAATAGGTTTGTAAAGTTGTTTAACCCAAGCACATTACTCTTTTGTAAAGGAGCATAAAACGATTGTGACCATTATTCTTTTATATGTAGTGTGAATATATTTGTTGAGAATGTGGATCTTATTACTACTAATAGTTACAAGTTTCAAGGCTCAAAGGTATAACCAGAATACAAAGATTACCATGTTCATCTCAAAAAATATAGATACAAAGTAACAGATGCAAAAAGTTCATTTACAAACCAAGAACCAAGGCCATATGCTAGATTTATGTACAGCCACTTGTCTTTTTCGTACTGTTTTTCATTTTTCTTCTGAAGTCATATGCATGGCAGATAAAGAAAGGATACTGATCATTAACCTCCACTGTTCTTGTGTGCTTAACCCAAGTTCATTTATACAGTGGGTTGCCAAAATGGCAAGAGAAAATGAAATGTTCCCATTATTTATCATCAACTTAGAAAACCCCAGAGGTTTTGTTACTGAAAATGGGAATAATATGCAGCTAAGGCATCACTGCTTGTTAGTGTAAGATAGGATTTTAACATGGTGAGGAGGAACTGAGCAGGCTTCTGGACCTGTGTCAAAGCACATGCATAGCTCTCAATACAACAGCAATAGAGACCTACTAGTCCATACAAAGTGAATCTAAGGTCAGTTTACAGACAAAAAAAATTCTGTCATTTTGTTGAATGTAAATGATATTTGTACTATATACATGTATATGCATATATAGTATAAATACACCCATGTGTTTCTATCTACTTTAATAGGAAAAACCTCACAAATCATACTTCCTGTTATGTAACAATTAAATGTAAAACCTGGCATATAACCTCTTTGGTGCAAATGAAAATGACATGAGGTGCAATGGAGAGGCAAGAGAAAGAAATCCCTGAAAAAGGGAAAGGTTTTGCAGGTGGCAGCCACAGACAACTGCTATTTCCTTATCCTTCCTGACTAATTCTTCTGTAGTTTTGTGTTTTTGCTAGTGTCCTTGTCACTACTGGTAGCATGAGGCGGTACCTGCAGCCTGTTCAGGTTGCAGGTTGTCCAATTCCTCCAGGATGGCCAATCCATACATGCCGTTGCAAGAAGGTTTGAGCATGGAGGAGATACCAGGAGATGGGTCTTTACACGAGGAGAGCTGGACAGGGCCGTAGAAGGGCAACAACCCAGCAGCAGGACCGTTATCTGGTCCTTTTGTGTGAGAAAGAACTGGAGGAACACTGCCTGAGCCCTACAAAATTACCTCCAGCAGGCTACTGGTGTGCATCTTTCTGACCAAACTATCAGAAACAGACTCCATGAGGGTATCATGTCCTCTAGTGGGACCGGTGCTCATAGCCCTGCAGCATGCAGCTCAATTGGCCATTGCCGGAGAAAACTTGAATTGACAGGTCTTCCATTGGCGCTCCGTTCTCTTTACAGATGAGATCAGGTTCACAATGAGCACATGTAACAGATTTGAAAGTGTCTGGAGATGCTGTGATGAGTTATGCTTCCTGCAACATCATCCAGCATGACCGGTTTGGCAGTAGGTCAGTGATGGTCTGGGGAGGCATATCCTTAGAGGGTTGCACAGACCTCCACATGCTAGCCAACAGTACCCTGACTGCATTTAGGTACCGGGATGAAATCCCCAGAACCTTACGCTGGTTCTAAAGGTAATATGTTACCGTTTATTTCACTGTTTTCACATTAGGCAATACTTTTACTGTACAGTGGGGCAAAAAAGTTTTTAGTCAGCCACCAATTGTGCAAGTTCTCCCACTTAAAGATAAGAGGCCTGTAATTTTCATCATAGGTACACTTCAACAGTGAGAGACAAAATGAAGGGAAAAAATCCAGAGAATCACATTGTAGGATTTTTTTATGAATTTATTGGTAAATTCCTCGGTAAAATAAGTATTTGGTCACCTACAAACAAGCAAGATTTCTGGCTCTCACAGACCTGTAACTTCTTCTTTAAGAGGCTCATCTGTCCTCCACTTATTACCTGTATTAATGGCACTTGTTTGAACTTGTTATCAGTATAAAAGACACCTGTCCACAACCTCAAACAGTCACACTCCAAACTCCACTATGGCCAAGACCAAAGAGCTGTTAAAGGACACCAGAAACAAAATTGTAGACCTGCAACAGGCTGGGAAGTCAATCTGCAATAGGTAAGCAGCTTGGTGTGAAGAAATCAACTGTGGGAGCAATTATAAGAAAATGGAAGACATACAAGACCACTGATAATCTCCCTCGATCCGGGGCTCCACGCAAGATCTCACCCCGTGGGGTCAGAATGATCACAAGAACGGTGAGCAAAAATCCCAGAACCACACGGGGGGTCCTAGTGAATGACCTGCAGAGGGCTGGGACCAAAGTAACAAAGGCCACCATCAGTAACACACTACGCCGCCAGGGACTCAAATCCTGCAGTGCCAGACATGTCCCCCTGCTTAAGCCAGTACATATTCAGGCCCGTCTGAGGTTTGGTAGAGAGCATTTGGATGATCCAGAAGAGGATTGGGAGAATGTCATATGTTCATGCTTTGGGGTTTTTCTGCAAAGGGACCAGGACGACTGATCCGTGTAAAGGAAAGAATGAATGGAGCCATGTATCATGAGATTTTGAGTGAAAACCTCCTTCCATCAGCAAGGGCATTGAAGATGAAATGTGGCTGGGTCTTTAAGCATGACGATGATCCCAAACACACCGCCCAGGCAAAGAAGGAGTGGCTTCGTAAGAAGCATTTCAAGGTCCTGGAGTGGCCTAGCCAGTCACCAGATCTTAACCCCATAGAAAATCTTTGGAGGGAGTTGAATGTCTGTGTTGCCCAGCGACAGCCCCAAAACATCACTGCTCTAGAGGAGATCTGCATGGAGGAATGGGCCAAAATACCAGCAACAGTGTGTGAAAACCTTGTGAAGACTTACAGAAAACGTTTGACCTCTGTCATTGCCAACAAAGGGTATATAACAAAGTATTGAGATTAACTTTTGTTATTGACCAAATACTTATTTTCCACCATA
>JACXGJ010010316.1:15000-22201 GCA_016801105.1 Esox niger | reverse complement strand
CATCCACTATCCCTGTCAGCATCACTCCAGTCAATCACACATCCACTATCCCTGTCAGCATCACCCATCCACTATCCCTGTCAGCATCACTCTAGTCAACCACCCATCCACTATCCCTGTCAGCATCACTCCAGTCAATCTCACATCACTATCCCTGTCAACTTCACCCCAGTCAACCACACATCCACTATCCGTGTCAACTTCACCCCAGTCAACCACCCATCCACTTTCCCTGTCAACTTCACCCCAGTCAACCACACATCCACTATCCGTGTCAGCATCACCCCAGTCAACCACACATTCACTATCCCTGTCAACATTACCCCAGTCAATCACACATTCACTATTCCTGTTCTGTTCTTACATTAATAGTGTTTGTCATGTTTACATGCGGGTGCGAACCTGTTTGTTTGTGTATTTGAGAGCTTTATTAGTAGATGGAACGTAAAACATCGAGAGGAAAATTGACCTTATCTTAGAAAAAAGTCTCTAATATGTTTCTGTTGCCCTGTATGTTGGATTATTACACTATTGACTTTTGACATTCAACGGCTGACTGAAAATCTATAATATACAAAATAACAATTTACCTGCCAGCCAGGGTGGACGCCTCTTCCTCCCTCACTTTTTCCCTCTTCACCTTTCCACCTTTCTTTTTCTGTTTTTCTCATTATACCATCACCTACTGATGCTCAATTCATCTATCTCCATCTTTCCTTCCCTGTTTACTTTGTCTCCTTTCTCGAACTCTCGCATCTCTCTTTCCTTTTACACCCTTCACTCAATCCTTCCTACTCTATATGTCTACATCGCTTTCTCTTTTTGACAGGGTTATTCATTCTTCAGTTCAATTCGTCTCCTGAGATTCATCCAATCTTTCCCCAAATCTCCATCGACACCCTAATCCCAATCCAACCCTCTTCTGTGCTGGTTCTGACCAGAGCCAGGGATTAGGATGCAATTTAAGGAGCAGCCAGGCAATCTGAGTGTCCAGTCGGGCATGTGATTATGAGGAAATGACTGTGATGTGGATCCGTTGTAATTCCTCCCCCAGGTTTCCTCAGGAGCTGAACATGGGGAAGGTCAGCGCTGAGTTCATCTGGAACCTGTTTGCCCTGGACATGAGATATGCCATGGAAGGTTGGTAGCGAATGCCGTTGATCCATCAAACCCAGATGTTTGTGTATAAGTGTCCTGTCTGCACTCTGCTCCCGGTGTGTTCTACTCTCTTCTCCGCTGTCGTCCTCAGTGCTAAAGTAAGGCTTTCCTGCGGAACAAACTATAGTTTTCCTCTGTCTGAATCAGAGTGGTGGTGACAAGCTTGTGTAATGTGTGTGTCTTGCTCCAGGGAGTCTGTGTTGCAGGAGGAATTGTTGCACTTTTCAGCATTGCACAGGGTTCCACACTGTGTCCCATCCAACCTTGTTGTTAAAGATAAAATTGGCTTTTATTTGAGAAATTAGACAACTAAGGAGCCATTTAGTTTCCCTTTTGACCTGAGAAAACTGCATTCTGTTCTACACTGGAGAGGGGAAAAACTGGCTGATATCTTTTTGTCTGTATTTTCGGGAACAAGAACAGATAATTGTACACAAATTGACCACGTAATGAAATATCTTAATTTACAGCCCTTACATACTATTATTTGCTTTGTACCTTGGAATCAATAGAATAGTATAGGTTTCAGCAATTCTTTATTTATTTATTAAAAATCTGGAAATACTTGACTGACCACTGTGACCAGCCATGGTTGAGGACATAATGGTTGGGGACATCATGGTTTTTGACATCATGGTTCATGAAGTCATGTTTTATGACATCATGTTTTATGACATCATGGTTTATGACATCATGGTTAATGACATCATGTTTTATAACATCATGGTTTATGACAACATTGGTTTATGACATCATGGTTTAGGACATCATGGTTTAGGACACAATCAACTGTTGTTGCTCGGATCTCATCAGATTTGGCTCCTGGTCTTGTTACTCTCTGACGGCCTTGTCCACCTCTATCCTCCTCTCAAGCGTACCCTTCCTCTTCTTCCCCAGCTTCTACTGCCTCAAAAGAGGGTGCCAGTAGCCCACTATTCATTATACATTTCTGACTGACCAGTATTAATTGGACAGTTTAGAATTTTGAACCCTAGAAGTTTTTTCTTATTTGGACACATTTGCATAACAATGTAAATGATGTGCTATCACAGTACAAACAGTGATATATTTATAAAAACTCTGTGATAATTTTTGTCCATTATGTTTATGTACATGAATATATATTGAATGAAATTTAGAGAAACTGGAATACCTGTCCGACAAAGTTCTGAAACCATCTTTAGTCTTCAGACGACTTTAAACATCCTCAGCCTCTCCTTTCTCCAGAACCTTTCATTACATTGTCTGTCAGAGACACAAATAAATAACCAGCCATATAAACTACATCACTTTGAGTAGCGTAGCATTCAGTTATTCTTGTACCATTCAAATTTGCATAGTCTATGGTCCAGTTATATTGTCGTTAGCTAGGTTAGTAACATAAATATAACGTTATGTGTAATATACAGCAACAGCAACCTGCCCAAAAAAAACGACATCCTTTGAGAAGTTACAGCATACAAAGTAGCCAGCACTGTGGTTAATTTGAAACACTAAAACAAATCTTCACATATCCACTACTGTTGTTACTATTATTAATGAAATGCACCCTCTAGTGGTCCACCGGCAGGTTTTTGTATATACAGTTTGGCTGAATTGATCTTTGAAATGCTTTATATGTATTCAGTGAAAAAACATTTGTGATCATTTTGAAGTCTCTACCATTAGCTGTTTTAACTGCCATAAGGGGAAGCACAGAAGAAACAACTGCTACTCTTACTTTCTGTGTGTGTGTGTGTGTGTGTGTGTGTGTGTGTGTGTGTGTGCGTGCGTGCGTGCGTGCGTGCGTGCGTGCGTGCGTGCGTGCGTGCGTGCGTGCGTGCGTGCGTGCGTGCGTGCGTGTGTGACAGAGTGTCAGTGAAATACCAACTGTATCAATGCAGTGCAAAGCTAGTCTGCTGTTCATTCTGTGTTTATGCGAAAGAGGCAAAAACAGAGAGAAACAATGAGTGAGTGAGAAAAAGAGGAGGAAGACAGAGGACAAGAATGATGAAGAGAGTGACAAAGACACGGGAACAGAGAGAGAATGACAGAGAGGGAATGACAGAGAGAGAATGAGAGAGAATGATAGAGGGAGAGTGACAGAAAAAGAAGGACAGTGAGCGAAAGAGAATGACAGAGAGAAAAAGAGGATTCCAGTGAGAGAGAGAATGATAGAGAGAAACAGAATGACAGACAGAGAAACAAAATGACAGGAAGAGAATGACAGAGAGAGAAACAGAATGACAGGGAGAGAGAGAATGACAGAGAGAGAAACAGAGAGAAAGTGTGCTTTCTGCTTTAATGAAGTCTTTGATGCATGCCCTGTTTACTGCTTGGAGCCCTAATGCTGGGGTAAAAGCAAAAAATGAATGCATCTAATTTTAGAGAACTCTCTATCGTTGTGTGAGTGTGTGAGTGTGTGTGTGTGTGTGTGTGTGTGTGTGTTTGTGTGTGTGTGCATGCTGTACATGGGTACAAGTGTTTGCGAGAGTGTACAGATGATCAGTCCTGTTGGCGACAGTATTCGTATCAACATGTCACACAGTTTGCTGTGATGATTGAACACTGGTATTTTTGTCAAGCAGATATTGGATCTTGTCAGTAGTTGATTTTTTTTTTTTTAAGTGTGGTCCTTGGGAAATATGTGTCTCTTGTCATTTTATGTTTGGCAGGAGGTTAGGTCCAGCTCCGTTTTCAATTTAGTTTCTGCGTTTTGTGGGCAGTGGGCACTAAGAATAGTCTCTTTTCTCTGTAGATCAGGTCAGCCAGGTCTCTCTTTCTATTTCTATTTCTCTCTCTCAGTCTCTTGATTTCTGTCACTGGATAAATAATACAAAGTGACACTCCTTTCTCCTGATAAGAAAATAAGAGTGGGTGAGAGGTTAGAGGTTAAGGGTCAGGTTTAAGAGTTAATGAGTCATTTTTCATTATTAATGTGGACTTTATCCTAAAGGGTGAAGCCGTCAGTACAGCTAGCTGATGATGTCCCTGCCTGCCTGCCTGCCTTGCGGCTTGCTGAAGATGGCAGTAGTGGTGACCTTGCCACCACAAAACAACTTTTGACAGCAAGGACATTTTGACAGGAGGGAAGGAACAGAGGGAAGGAGGAAAGGGAGGGATAAAGAAAAATGGAGTGAGACTGTAGGAGAGGGAGAAACAGAGGGATGGGGGAGGGCAGGAGATAGAGGGAGGGAGAGAAAGCGGAAGGGTGTAACAGAGATATGAGTGCATGTGTGTGTCCCAGTGGGCTGAGGGTGTTACATGAAGACATCCTCATCAGGGACTCAGAGTCTGTTCCCTATGGATACAGGCTTATGTCTGAAATGAGCACACACACACATACACGAAGTATCTGCACTGCAGTATAAATTAAGTTTAGTACTGCAACTTGCAGGTGAGAAACGTGTTGAGTTACTTAAGTTGCAGCATTATAGCAGATACAGATCCTGGAACGTGTCTGCATTCAAACTCTGAGAGCTACAACCCTCTGTCTCCCTCTTTCTCGTGCCCAAACTGATAACTACACACATAAAGAAAAATATACAGTACGTATTTTGGATTGTACAGAACCCTTTCCACTACTGAGAAAATAAGGAAATGTTTCCCATTTGATTGCTTGCTTTACGACAGAGTCATCTCTGACAATAATATTGCTTTTCAAAATCCATCAAGAAATATGCAAATAGAATAAGTGCTTTGATATGAGAGACCCAGAAAAGGCAATTTGGTATTCATAAGGAAATTATACTTTTTAATACATTTTTCGAGACATTTGGGTATTTGTGGTCAAATGTTCCCATGTGCTTATTTAATGCAATAGGGGTTTTTCTGAATGTACTTTTTAGTAATTTAGCAGCTGCTTATGTCCAGAGTGAATGACATCTCACAACACAGCAAGGTGGGACAACCACACCTCTCTGTCACTGTTCATCCTTTATCTTCCCTCTATTGTCTCTTCAGTCTACCTTAATGTGTCCTGCTTTGAAAGAGCCTGCTGTGTCATCCCAATGAACTTCCATTATGTACAAAGTCAGCTCTCATTAGACCCTATCTCTGTGTGTGTGTGTGTGTGTGTGTGTGTGTGTGTGTGTGTGTGTGTGTGTGTGCGCGTGCGCGCGTGTGTGGGCCGAAATGTTTACGTGAGCGTATGTGTGTGTATGTGTGTCTACCAAGGTCATGCAACTTCCTTGGTCTGGTCTTAGATCACCTCTCTCTGTCAATATCAATGTAGCCATGTTAGCTGTCTAGCAGAGGGTGGTCTCTGACCTACATTTCACCATATCCCCCTGAAGAATAGAACACTTGTCAGCAGGTTACTTCATGGGAAACATTCCACTTCCAGGCTTTTTATGTACTGGTTAAGTCTTCTGGGTCTTCATCGCCTAGGCTACATCCTGTTTCCGAACCTACTTCCCAAAGTGTGCACCTGCTCACGCCCTAAACCTGGATTTAAAGGCAGTGGATCAGTGCTGAGTTTGGAAGGAATAGGGAGAAGGAGCTGTCTTTCCACGTCAGTCCATAAAACAGGGATGTCAATGCCCTCTTACTCCAACCCCTTTCATATCTTCCAAAATCATTGGCTGATTCTATACGTAGCTCTTGGAAAATTAAGCCCTTCTGCCAGTTATGTGCCCTGATCAAGGCACTTATCCCCAGACCAACTAGAAGTAGAACACTGCTTGGCAACCGCATAAGACAGGGGTTTCAGGGCTCATCCTGTAGAGGTCCATGGGCTGCACACACTGTTGCTCTCCTGGTGGACAGTTGGCTCCCCTTGATTGAAAATATTGCGTTACAACCAAATACGTTTATGTCTTTATAAAATACAAATTAAATGAATTAAGATTCAAATATTGTAGACAACTTCATAGGTGTCTACAATATATTCCAAGTGGTGTTTCTCTCCAAAGAAGCATCCCCATAGCATAATGCTGCCGCCACCATGCTCCACAGTAGGGATGGTGTACACAGGATGATGTATAGGTTTAGGCTTGTGCAAAACATAACAATTCAAGTTGAGGCTGAACTGCTCTATTTTGGTGTCACCAAACCATACAATTTTATTCCAGTTGGTCTCCCACATGCCTTCCGGAATATTCTGGTCAACATTTGAGTTGTTTTCTTTCTGCCACTTACCCAAAAAGGCCACTTCTCAGAAGCAACCAGGCTATTGTAGCAGTATGTTCAGTGTCTCCCAGCTCAGCTATGGAAGACTGGAAGTCCTTTAGGGTTGCCATAAGCGGCTTTGTAGTGCCCTCACCTGGGTACTCAGTTTTTAAGGATGGCCTGTTCTAGACAGATTCACAAGTGTCCCATATTTCCTTTTTTATAATAGTCTAAACTGTGTCTGGGAGATATTCAGTGCCTTGTAAATGTTCTTGTATCTTACCCCTGATTGGTGATTTTGAGGAACCTTATTCTGGATATGCTTTGAATGTTTCTTTGTCTTCGTGATGTAGTTTTTGTTGAGAGTTGTACTAACCGATTTTTATTTCCTGTTGTAACACTATAAAATGTGGAGGTGTCCAATAGTGGGGAATATTTTTCACTGTATTTTCACAGTGTATTTAAATCTTGAATTTACAAACAAGTAAGCAGGTGAATAAAGTGGAATAATGCTAGTAACTTCAGAGAGGGCATGAGAAACGCAAAACGCAAACAATACATAGGACTTGTTGCCCATTACTGATGGGCCCCATACATCCTGTCCACACATCCTGTCCATACATCCTGTTCATACATCCTGCCCATACATGCTGTCCATACATCCTGTCCATACATCCTGTCCACACATCCTGTTCATACATCCTGCCCATACATCCTGTCCATACATCCTGTCCATACATCCTGTCCACACATCCTGTTCATACATCCTGCCCATACATCCTGTCCATACATCCTGTCCATACATCCTGTCCATACATCCTGTCCACGCATCCTGTCCATGCATCTTGTTCATACATCATGTCCATACATCCTGTCCATATATCCTGTCCATAAATCCTGTCCACACACCTTGTCCATACATCCAGTCCATACCTCCTGCTAGGAGTTGTCCATG
>JACXGJ010010316.1:0-10000 GCA_016801105.1 Esox niger | reverse complement strand
AAATGCTTACACATCTCCCCAGCTGCTCCCTTCCCTCTCTGAAGGAAATGTTCTGTTAGTAAGGCATCCAAACAAATGAAGTGTGCTTGCTAAATGACACACTGTTCCCTATTTATGATAGTGCATCACTTTTGACCAGGGCCCAAACTAGTGCACTAAAGGTAATGTCATATAATAGGGAATAGTGTGCCATTTGGGCAGTACCTCTGCCATTGTCTGAAATGATCGGGTTTATTGTCTCTGTAGCTGGTCGGGTTACCTGTGGCTGCTTGCTTTTGTAGTTACCAGTTAATAAAGAAGCAGAGATGCAGCGTTTCACAAAAAAGACGTCAACCTGGTATAGCTGTTAACTATCTGGTCATACAAGCAGTAGAAAGCTATTCTAAATGCTGTCGATATGTGATGGATCATAAACACAGTGCTTTGTCTGCTTCAATCATGAACGTGCAGCATGGGTCAAATGTTTGGACATTCAGGTGAATTGGTGTGTCCAAATCTTTCACTGGTACTGTACGGTTGTTTGGAAATGCTAAACCAGAGTGAAGCAGGACATTAGGCAGGCCTTAGCACTAGAACACATTAGTGGATGTCTGGCAGTGAATGTGTTTCCAACTCAGTTAGCAAACTGGATGCCAGCACAATTACACAGACCAATAATTATGTTATCATGGAATCAGGAATAGCCCATCTCACAGGCTCGATGTATCGTGTGTCAAGAAATTATAGAACAGTGATTTCATAGAAGTAAGAAGCATAAAATGATGGGTCGTGGAAACATACCGAAATCGCCACGCAGGATAGTGTTTTAACACTATGGCGTCAGTACCATCACTCCCACAGTCAGCCCAGTGGACACCATACTGAACGCTGTTTGGGCTAATGTGAGATGAAACGTGTTTATTTTCACTCATTCTCATTAGCAACCAAAACGGAAAAGCATGCGGCTCGCTTTACGCTCCCCTAGCGTATCGGAGGCGTACTTTGGGAGCGACATCTGGCCGTTACTGAATTCCATGGATAATTTCAAACAGGAGCCGTCTATAGAAACCAACACATTTAGCTGATTCCAGAAGCGTGAGCAGGGCAGGCAATGTATGATGAGGTCCACAGCAACGGGAGGAGCGTGCAGCACATCCAGAAGAAAAGCACGTTCATATGGGAAAAAAATCTTCCGCTCTCCTACTGTATCTGGGAGCCTACCAGGTGGCTCAGCCTTGACTCAGAGATTCCCCCTGAACTGCAGATCCGTATGTAGTTTGAGATGAATAGGCAGATGCGTCGCTTTTGATGCGCACTGCGCCATGTCAGCATATCGCAGACCGGTTTCGACAGAGGAAGAAGCCGAGTCACCCCTGGCGTCCACTGACACACTTCTTAGCCATCTTGGGTCACACTTGCCTCAATCGCTCGAGCACCGAGACGACTGACCGACTGCCACAGGTGTTCAACGGGTTGTGTGCCCTGTACAACGAACCCTGTCCCCCGTGCTGAGACCTCAAACAGCAGGTCTCACACCTGAACACCTATCATGATCCCCATGTATGATATGACTCTGCCTATGGGGACATTTAGAGCTGGGTGTTCCTCCATCTAGCTAAGGCTTTTAGCCCTGAAGGAGACACTTGGAGTACGCACCTTAGGTCACACGATGCAGCTAAACATCTATAAATCAATCCAGCACATGTGCATCCACAGAAGCCTGTGGTCTGTCAGCTATCATAAAAGCCATCAACACCAGTTGGTATAAGCAGGAGCGAAACTGCACTGAAATGCTCAGCCGAAAATGGAAAAGGCAGAGGTGAAAACGTTCTGCTGTCTGCTGTGACGAATATGCACAGTTTCTGAATCCAATTCTAGTCCTAGAAAGGAAATGTGCTGACCTGGGGGTCTGACAGCTTTTCCCTGGTTTACCTCAAGTCCCAGGGACAGTGTCACACACTGTTTGCACTCCTGATTCCACCACCAGGAGCCAGTTGCCCAAATATGCCAACCTTCCTTCCACCAACGGCCTGCTTGTCCCGTTCTCCTCCATGGAGAAGATTACCGGAGTAAGAGTTGACTTCAGCTGGACAGTATAGTCAGAAAACTAGGTAGGATGGATTCAGCAACCGTATGGAACTTCCCAATGAACATGGACCTTTTCTGTTGGGACGCTAGTGACAGCCAGTCAACGTGATACTCAGCTGCAAGGGAGACTGTGGCTGCCCTGATGTCAGCGCTCTCTCTCTCTGTGTTTCAAAGCTCTCTGACCCTGCTGGGGACATCTCCAGGACATCCAAACATGGGTTCTTGCATACAGTAGAGACTGTGAGAGAGAGAGTGCTTGAGAGGAGAGTTTGATACTTTTGGACCACTGCCCCATCCTGACTTGTACAAGGCACGGGAGGCTACTGCCCCCAATGGCTTTCAGTCCTTCCAAAAAAGAGACATCCACAAAAGAGACATGTCTCATGAGTGTCATCCCACAGCCCATAGCTATGTTCAAACAAGCTGCATTGGAGAAGGGCAGGGCTTGCGTGACCCAAGCTGACACAGACAACAATGGCGACCATCGCTCTCAGAAAAAGTGGTGCATGGCTTTACTTGCAAACCAGGCTTTCTGTTAGCTGTCACTGCAATGCTTTTTTCAACCATATGGTCGCTATCCACCAGTCACTTGACTCTATCAGCAACACAGCATGAGAGCACAATACTGAAACCAAATCCAGGCACACAACACCCCTAAGGCAGAAGATGAACTGTAAGTGGACAGTTAAATGGCAGCTAGGTGTATTTCAAGTTTCAAGTTCTTCTTTGTATTTTTGAGTAAGTGATGTAAGTCCAAGTGAAGACGAAGATGACAAAGAGACAGTTCTTCTGTAATAAGTAGGGCCTGGATGCTGGGTCTTCTGGTGGGCTCAACGTTTTCACGTGAAATTTTCAAGATCTAATTCCTTTCGGTTTATTACGGTTTGAGTCTGACCTCATAGTGCCACAAGGAGTGACCGATTGAAAAGCTGCATTAAAACAACGTTTACATTTATACAGGCGTGAAAGTTAAACGATAAATAATATGTGATGATGAGTAATACTGTCAAACCACAGGTAAACACATCTGTCTGAATTATGCTGATGATAACAGCTTGAGAGCTGTGTAATGGCTTTCAGAATGGGCATCTATACACATACGATGAACTATTCACCATTAGAATTAGACATGAAGAGCTAGTCTGTCTGTGGCTGCATCTGTCTAAACTAATGTGGTCATTCGTCACGTACACACATAAATATGGATGCGCACACACACACGCACACACACACAAAAACAACTAATTCCCTGCATTCTGGGCTACTGTCATGTCAAACTGCCAATTTGAATGCAAGTTCCCGTAAGGAAAAAATTAAGTGAGGAATTTATTCAGATGTCAGGTGAAAATACATGGAGTGATATGACGTGTAAATATAATGATGTATGGTTAATTACGGGGTGTCTCCTTGTCACTGTGACAGCTGGATGCAGAGGCCAGCGACCTACTGAAGGAACTGCAAAACAAACTCAACACCGTAATGGATGAGCTCTGTGCGGTCTTCGGCGCCAGGTGGGTGGGTGTGTGTGTGTTTTGTGTTTGGTGTGTGGGTGTGTGTCTCGTTGCTTACCATGTACTGTTTCCCCATCTAGTTTCAAACCGGTGATTGAGGACTGTGTGAAGCAGATGAACCAGGAGTTAGTCCAGATGAAGGGGGGTGCTGCTGGGAAGAGCAACGCCGCCATGGATGCTGAGACCGTCCTCAGACCACTCATGGACCTCCTGGATAAAAAGTATGTCCATACATGTATACTAGCAGATGGATTTGCAGTTACTAACTGGTTAGCCTATTCACTGATCTTCTGGATAACAACATGGTGTCTGTTTATGACCTTCAGTTAGCCCTGAGGTAAATAGTGAGCCAATACTTTAATAGGGTTGGGTTCATAACCCATTTGCTTATAGGTTCATAACCTTTCATGTACCTCCTGGATGAAAAGTATGCATTTGTTAATGTAGGATTTACTGAGTATTTATAATAAATTACATCTTTAGTTTGTGAATGCATGCTTCAGTTAGCTGGGAAGTTAAACCGTTGGGTGAGTTAACTACTTAGGATAGAGGTTTAACTGGTTGGTGATTTAACTAGTTGGGCTAGAGGTTGGTTAGAGTTGGTTAGTTAACCCATTTGACCACGGTCGGAGGTATAGAACAGTTTCCACACTGTGTAATGGCAAGAGGATGTGGCTCTATTCTACATTATAATTAGTCAGCCTGGAAGTGCTTTGGATACAGATAAAATATCAATATGGATGTTATCACAATCTCTCTGCAGTAGAGAAACTCCTACACACCGAAAATCCTGCACAAACACACACACACAAACAAGACACTCAGAAAAAAGTGTGTGTGTTTTCTCTACTTTCTGAGTCTGTCTGTTTCTCAGTCTGTGTTTGTGTTTGTAGCTGTGGGTAACAATGCATCAGGAATTGATTTCAGAATCAGAAGTTTAAATTCTGTTCAGAATCCAAAGGTTTTATAATACACTTTCGTGTATACATTTTCTTGGGTGATGTAGTCAACTCTGTCACAACTGAACTGGTAGCTAAACTCTGAATCTTTTTTACTCCTTAACTAGTTTAAGGATACTTTGCAAGACATGCCCTCATTGGTAAACGTAATACTCAGTGTTTTTTTCCTAACCATGTGTAATCCCACTGTATCTCTAGGACTAACCAGTATTTGAACCTGTTTGATATGTTCAGGCTTTAAGATAAGAGTGAAGTTTTTGCCGTACAGTCTTCACAAAAATAAGCCAATGCCTGGCCCTTGACTCCAGGAGTCCCAGCCAACTGAAGTGAATAAATGACAATGAAGACTGGGAAGGTTTGCACCAGTATTAAACCACAGCACTGCAAGACTGCGTTGAGAGGTTTCAATACTGATGCTGATGCATGCATGTGTAGCACATCACCAAAACCAAGCACTGACATTAGTGGCGTGAAAAATTAAAATGGTGTTATGAGATGACAGTCAAAATTTGTTTCTAGACATGTGATTCTTCAGCTTTTTGACCAACTCAGCAGTCCTTTTACAAACGAGAGATTACAGGATGTTAAGGGTTAAGGTTTGTCTCAAGAAGTCTTAAATAAAAGAAATGGAGTGCCAATCTGGTGTTAATATTCCAGTGTAATACACATTTCAGCCCTCTTCTCACTGGAGACCTGGTTTAATTCCATGCTCCAATACCTCCCTCCTGTGTATATGTAATGCCTCTGTCATTTCATAACTGTCACAATGTCCTCAAAACCCCAGAAGAATACCCCAAAACATTTCCTGAACATGACATTGACTCTTGGAGACTGCAGCTTCACCAACCTTCCACCGCTAGTCTGTTTAAACCTAATTCTTCTCACCAATGCCCCTTGTAGCACCTTTTTCAGCTCCTATTTGGAAGTTTTTAAATTTTGAAGTCCGTCTGGGGTGAGGTCTCTGCTGCGTCAGTACGTGTGCTGTGTTGTGTGTGTTAGTTATTGCTATAGGTGTTTTCTTAACCTGAGAGTGGTAACATCCATATTGATATTCAATCCAGTATTCACCAGGGAGCTATTTGTCTTACTACATTACTTTGCATCTTCTTTTCACTGGCATCCCTCCCTGAACGTGCCTGTGTGTGTGTGTGTGTGTGTGTGTGTGTGTGTGTGGGGGGGGGTATAAGCTGTATGATTTTCTCTCAGACAATCACAGCAGCATCGAGGCCAATGGGGTATTACAGTAGAATCCTCTTAATAATATGCAAATACCAAATCCTTTCGCCTATCTCTTTAGCCAAAGGTTTCCATTCACAGAGATTACCATGTAAAGCTGGTGCATTTCTTCCACATAGCATGGGTTTCTGAACTTTACATTTGATGGTGTTTGTCCGTATTTGATCATGTTGTCTTCCTAAGGCTCCCTGGCTTGTATGACATGGCCTGCATTGTTTCATGTTGAAGGGACAGCTAACCCAAACATGAATCATTCATTGTCAGATGCCTTCAGACCTCAAAAGTAGGAACTGTCTAGTTGAAAGTCCATTGTGTAGATTTAGCTATAAGCATCAATCCTAAATGAATTGAAAAGATAAGCGCCCTCTAATACCCTGCTTTAGCTGATTTATTTTGTGCTCTTGTTTAGGTTGGAGGATCTGCACAACTGATGTTAAACTAATGTTGCAGTCTGAAAACATTTCACAAAACGGGATTTGAAATTGAAATGTCCCTTTTACTGCAATGTGTATGTGACGTTTGAATTTTGACACTGACTTATTTCTGCTGCGTTTCTCTGCTCTGCTTTTGCAGTTTGATTTTATTCGCCAAGATCTGCGAGAAGACTGTGCTGAAACGAGTGCTGAAGGAACTGTGGAAGATTGTCCTCAACACCATCGAGAGAACGATCGTCTTACCGCCTCTCAACGACCAGACTGTAAGATGTTTCGTTAGCTCAGTAAACACACAAACACCACAGAAATGCACACAAGCATATAGACACAGAAACATGGACACCCTCAATCTTTCCCACCTCACTCTGACAATTTCTTTTTAGCGACTTACAAGAGCAATTGGCATGGATTTGTTTTTTCCATGACATCTCAGAGATCAGAACCAGTGACCTTTCGTTTTCTGGTCCAACACTCTTGACCATTTGGCTGCTGGCCCATAAGTTATTATTATAACAATGAGAGTAACTTATTATTACTCCGAAGCAGTAGACACTAGTCAGCTCTGATTCTGAAGTGATGGAGGCTTTGCAGTGATTACTTGTTAGCAGGCTCCAACTGAGATAATTGGCCAACATCGTAACTGGGCTGTTTTCCACCTACTGTACCTGATCTCCGAGGACTGAAGCAAAATGGAAAAAAGATTTGACAGAAAAATGTGATGAGGTGTTTTTAGCACTCCACATATACAGTTATCGAACGGAAATATCTTCTAGGATGTCTGAACACTGTTCCCACACATGCCTTCCAAACACCGTTTTTCATTATTTATAATTAGATATACACGCTGCAGACAATAGATTATATTTATATAGCTGTGACGAAATGGTATCTTCCTCTCTTCCTGTGTCATGCTGTAGCTTATGTAAATATTATGGAAGCCTGAATTCTACACTTACAGGCAACATTAACAAGGCTGACATCACCCCGAAGGGAGCATCTCAAACCAACACAGACACATGTCATCCTGCATTCATTTTGGGTTTCCTTTCTCATTTCACTGAATTTTCAGGGGGCTTTGACATCTTTATTCATCTCCTTCTTTGTCTCCCTCATCTGTTTTTCGCCTCATAGCAAGGAGCACAGATGATTTTCAGTGCTGCCAAGGACCTGGGACAACTCTCCAAACTTAAGGTATGTTTGGGCCCTCATTGGCCCCTTAGAAACTGTCTGTATGGGGGAGTGTCTTTGAATCACTGCACCTGAGAGAACCAACAAATCCTTGGAAGGATAGTAAAACAAGAAATACTCTACCATGTGGGGTGTAAAATGTGTGTGGATGTAAGAGAGAGAAAACAAGAGCCAGAGTATTTAATACAGAGTTTAATAGACAGTGCTGGGTTGTAATCTCTGGTCTATCAGAGCACAGCCGCAGTCACAGTTAAACACACACACACACACCCACCCACTGCCCTTCACTGTTAAACACCTGATCAATATTAAGCATTAGGACTGCTGTTAAGGAACTGATCCTGAAAGGACAGATGGTTAACAGACAGGATCAATGAGAAACATATTGCATGTGAACGTGAACACACTCACACGCACATATGCAAATACGCACAGGCACAGGCATGCACAATAACACACACACACACACACACACACACACACAAACAAGCTCACAAACACTGTTGTGATAATCAAAAGTTAAGAGTCCTGCAACAGCTTACTTCCTCCAGAGCAGTAAATCTGTGTAAATTGGAGTTAGTTCCCATAGTGATTACATCCCGACTTAATCTCTGCTAAGCCCACCCCTCCTCCACCCTGCTAATGCAACTTGAGTTCATTCTACTTACCTATGACTTTCCAGGCCGAGTGTACAGAACATTATGCAATAACGTTTGCATCCCAATCTGTCTACAACACATTGAACAAATTCTAAAACATTTATTTTAATGTTATCGCTTTTCCTAGCTCATAATACTGTATTTTTTTAATTTAATTTGATAGATAAAATCTTTGATGACATTTCAGGTTTGAAGAGTCTGAACCTAACGATTATTAGAGTATATGCTGCCTTATGAACCAGGTGGTTCACATCCTGAATGCTGATTGTCCGATAGCCGTGGTATAGTACTCAATAAAGCACGGGGGGGTGTGGCATATACCCAATACATCACAAATCCCTGAGATTAATCACTGTGCTTATAAACCTTTTATCAGTGTAATTACAAACCAGGTGATTAGACCAGAATGCTGAATGCTTATTGGCTGATTAGCTGAAAGCGGGAGTATATCAGACCATATACCACGGGCATGATTATAGCTTTTTGAACTGTTTTAATTGTGTTGGTAACTTGATTATATGAGCAATAAGGAACAGGTTGGAGGTTTATGTAAGAATAGACAATAGTCGCAATATATTGTCCATGTACCCAATCTCCTTGCACATTAAGGCTTAATTATCCTTAATTATTATACATAGTGGTGTGTAAAGTAGCAATATTATCATATTTAAAAATTTGAAATATAATATGGAAGTCTACCCATCCATGCATGTGACTCCTTATGGGTAAGTGTATGTTTGTGTGTGTGTGTGTGTGTGTGTGTGTGTGTGTGTGTGTAGCTGTGTGTATTTGTGGGTGGGTAGGTGTGTTTCTGCGTTGTTTGTGGTAAAGAATGTTCTTGACAACTGTTGTTTTCTCTGTAGGACCACGTGATCAGAGAGGAAGCTCGTAGTCTGACACCAAGACAGTGTGCGGCCATGGATCTGGTCCTTCCCACCATCAAGGTAATGGAATTTACCCTCCATCCCTCTGTCATTCACCTGCCTCCTCCTTCCACGTTCACCTTCCATTCTTACCCTTCTATCTCCCTCCGTCCATGCCTATCCCCTCCCTTCAACTACTCCATGCCTCAAGCTTTTTCTCTCTGTACAGAAATATGCTGGATAGAGATACAACAGTGGTAGCTAGGTTTGTAATGAGACTTTGCCTAAAGGGAAGTTGTCGTGTTTTAAAGGGGAGTAGTGATGTGATGACAGGAGTGAAGGTCTTAAAGGGGAGTAGTGATGTGATGACAGGAGTGAAGGTCTTAAAGGGGATAGAGCTGACAGCAGTTGATGCAACGTGTTTGCTTCCCAAATCTTTCACTTTTCCATACATAGTGCACTACGTTTGTCCTTTGCCCTATGGGCCCAACTGAAAAGTTAAACACTATATAGTTTGCTTTTCGGGACTCTACAAGGATGCTGACAGTGGTGTGTGTGAACGTTCAACGCAGCGCCATGAGACAACCCATGGAATCTAATTGATTCCTGCGTCTCCACGGAGACCAGCTCCCTGTTTAGATCCGTCATGCTGTGGAATTCTCTCCATCAGTATTCCGAGGAGAACGTCCAATTAAAGGAGTTGAGTTATGCCTCCAGGAGACTCTGGCCAATCACTGTTAAGTAATCCCTTTAGGTGGAAGAGAGATACACATGCTGCATGTAGGACTGGTTAAGGATTTAAGAGGAGAGACAGAGGAAAGAGAGAGAGGGAGAGAAAGGAGAGAGGGAGAAGGGGAGAAGGACTGGCAGAGACACACATCTTGCATAAAGACTTACTGCCTGCTGTAATAAAGGATAGGCTGACAGGCTAAGGAATACAATGGGGATGGAAGGAAGAGATGGGTATGAAGGAAGAGAGAAAAGGGCAGGATGGAAGACAGGGGGCAGGATAGAAGACAGGGGACGGGATAGAAGACAAGGGGGCGGGATAGAAGACAGGGGGGGGGGATAGAAGACAGGGGG
>JACXGJ010010315.1:0-22209 GCA_016801105.1 Esox niger | reverse complement strand
CACACACACACACACACACACACACACACACACACACACACACACACACACACACACACGTTTGTACAGCTAACCTCCTGGAGACCAGAAAATTTTTATTGCATGCTGCCTTGCCCTAATCTTAACACTAATCCTTAACGTAACCTCAATAAAGTAACATTTATACCTAAACTTTACCTAGGTGTAATGCCTAACCTTAACCAACAATGCCTGGACCTTATTGAAACCCCAATTCTAACTTTAAAATTAATTGTAAGTTTGCCCCTAAACCAAAAATTTACTTTTGCCTCATGGGGACCAGCAAAGGGTGCCAATGAGTACAATTTCTTGTGGTTTTACTATACTCATGGGGACGTTTGGTCCCCATGAGAATAGTTAGACCACACATGCACGCGCAAGCGCACTTTTTAACAAGCGGTGAGTGTGTGTCTATTGTTGAGTTTAATGTCTCTGGGAGGTGAGACATAATGAGAACACACAGAACATAATGAGTGTTTGATAAAGGACCTGTCAACAGCACAAAGCCCTAACTCAGAGTTCATAATCATCCACAAAAATGAACAAAAGGAAAACCGTCTATACCAGCCTTTTGCTAACTGACAAAATGCTCCGAGAGAATAGCACATTTTCTTTGATACAGTAAAATCGTTACAAACAGTCCAGTAGTGACTTTTACACAGTCTGCTTTACATGCAAGGCAGGCCATTTGACCATAGAGCATGATACAGTGATTAAGACCTCCCTTAAAAGGAGAGATGTGAAAGACCAAGCAGTCATAGGGGCACCAAAACAGGAAGTGACCTCAACCCTTTGACATGAGCACAGAAAGTTCCTTTGCCCTATGGCCGCACACAGGAAGAGGAAGCGGTAAAACAATTAACACATCTGAAAAGGAGATGCTTTAACCATATATGTTATTCATAGAAATGTGTAATTCCATTTGAATTTCAGACAAGTGAACCACACTCCAATTTACAGGAAGACCCTGCAGTATGGTGTCAGAGCAGCAAGACAAAGACCCATTTGTCAAGGGGGGAAAAGACAGCGTCAAGTGGGGAAACATCCTCCAATGCATTTTCTTATATTGCACAGCCTCTTACATACATTTAAATATGCTCAGAAACACATGCAGCAACATCTCTACACCTACAGATAGAGGAAGGCAGCTCAGTGTACTGCCTTCTTGTTTCACGTACTTTGAATTCTAGGGTGGAAGTGATCACAACCTCAAATAGACTCGACTGAACCAGGCTTGTTTATTTTTCTGATTTCTTTGGGTCGGGAAGGTCATGGGAAAACCAATAAGATGGGGTGGAGGGGTGTTTGGAGAGGGGTTGGTGTCCTGCTGAGCTCCTACTGTCTGAGTGAAGAGCACAGAGAAGCTCTGGGAGCAAAGAAAGCACACCGTTTGAGGTATAGTGATGGAGTCGGCTAGCCTGTGTAATGTACAGTGGAAGAGCCAGCTAGTTTGACGTTTAACAAAAGATTCAGATCGCTAGCGTGATGAAGGAGTGAGCGAAGGAGCGAGATAGCTAATTTGATGTGGCAATCTGGTGGGTCACTCACCTCTTTAGGTCCACTGTGGTGACATTGAAGACCACTCCCTTTAGCCACAGAATCATGAAGAGCCTCTGAGAGAACGGGCAATTTCCAATGCTCTCACCATCACTTCCTGCCTGAGAGGAAATTTAGGGGAGGTTAGATTAGACAACATTGTATTAGCAGGACTTAAAGGATTATGGATGACATTCTCATGGCATTTATTTTACAGGAACCCATCACAGAACGCAACAAAATGCACAGTGACTGCATGGATAACAGACAGAGAATACAAAATGTCTGACAAAAATCTAAATAGGGTATTGTAAATCAATCGCAGTCAAATCAAGGTATATCCTTAAAGAGCAAAAAGGCTCAGAACACAGACAAACAGATGTGCGCTGTACCGAAGAGTGAAACCGGCGGGGTTTCACTGCACTGACCCAGCGCAGGCCCATTTTGAGCCAACAATGATTCTTTCACACAGATTAGAGACTGAAACCCAGAGAGCAGTCTGACCTCTGTCTCAAAATGCTTTAGCACACTTCCACAGCCGCCTCCATTCATCCGCCCTGCCAGGCAGCCAAGTGGAACTCAACCCCCTGATGTGACTGAGAGGGACCCAGAGAGGGACCCAGAGAGGGAGTGCAGCAGCTTCTTGTTTTATCAGACCTAACGAGACTGATGCATTTGACAAGGAGGGAGGAAACATTGGCCAGTGCTCAACCTTCACTCTGAGACCCTTATGAAAGACTGTTGGAGATGTAAACAAAATGTAATTCAAGATCAGATTCTAAACAAGACACTTGACCAAACTACTATAATGACAATCTCTGGACACGGGGAAAAACTAGCAACTGTCCACCAGTAGGGGCTCGTTTTCACAATGGGGATTTGGCTGATGCCACACTGATGTCCCTTGTTGAGAAGCTACTACTGTGCATTAGAAGTGACCATACAGTCCTCCAGGATCAGCAGTAAAAATGGATGTAGTGAGGAAGACATCCCGGACACTGCCTGCAGACTGACAGGCCTATGAACACCCCAGAGATCTTTCCAACTACCACAGCCGGCACACTCTCCCTCCTCGCTCACTTCATCCCTCCTCGTCCACCTTAAACTGGCCCAAATCAAGACATCTTCAATACAAGCAGGGGCCAGTTTCCAGCTTTGAGCAAGTGTAGATATGAAGGTGAAGAAACAATGGGAAATTGAAAGAGGGAGCATTTAATGCAAACATTCTACCGGATTGTAAACTAACACGTTACACAGTTACAGTCATTACTAATTAGGAAAATTAAACATTCCCAAAGACCTTGCTTGTGTCAGCAAACAGCCTTGTTAACCTTTAATCTAACCACTAGTAGCATTTAGTGTATTCTGTTTAAATGCTAGCACATTCTGTGTTGGTGCTTTATTATCTAACATTTCTCTTGGTAACATTTTTGGCCTTGAAAGCAATTCCTTGTTCGGCATCTGTCACTACTAAATTGCTATACAACCCCACTGTCCCAATTTCTTATCTTCCCATGTAAAGATGATCAACTCATAGTCTTAGCCAGTTCAAAAATTTCAAAACATCCTCGGTTACAGATTTACACAACTTATTATGGAGCATCCCGTAAAGACAACGAACACATCCAGGAATGCCATTCTTAGTGCCAGCTATTTTTGAAAAATTCCCACTATTTAACAATGAGGGCAAAGACTGAAGGTCACTGAAGCAGAGTAAAGGAATGTATCTTATCTCACTGTTGGTGTAGCTTGGTCTACTGTACCCTTCCCCTCAACCAACCATATAGCTCAATACTTGCATTCCCTGGGAACTAATGTAAAAACCGTGATTATGTTCTATGCCAACATATCGAGTGCCATTACATCGGTCAAGAACGTTATATATGTTGATAAATAAATGGATGTGTCTAGTACTGTGATAATCCAATATTTCTGTAGGATTTTACTTACCCAAAAAAGGCAATTTATGTAGACCATCCCCACTCAACATTCCCACTCAAGCCAAATCAGTTGTGGTTAAAAGAATAATACAATATGAAAACCTGTAAGGAGAGCACAGCGTGTGACCATTCAAAATGTGGATTGATATATAACGTTCTTGACTGACGTAATGACACTAGATATGTTGGCATAGAACGTAATCACGGTTTTTACAATAGTTCCCGGGGAATGTAATTCTTGAGATATACGTTTGCCCCAACAGACTAGCCATTTCTATTACTTTCTCATTCAGTCTTCCTTCCTCTGGCCAGTGATCTTGTGGAAAGTCCCCCTGAGAAATTCAGGCCCATTCTAACATTAGACAGACAAACACTAATGAAAATAGCATATCACCGCCTTCAGAGTTATGTATTGACGGACCTCTGGCTTTGACGCTTACAAAAATACTGGTTTCTGTAGAGCAAACAGCCCTCCTGACCACTAGAAATACAACAATAAACAATTACAAAATAATACAAAGACAAAAATTTAAATATCTGCTATATTTTTGTACTTTGTTATAGAGGCACAGCCTCTGTGATAGTGCGAATGAATAGGGGACTTTGTTTCCAGAACGTTCCAGGCAGTGTATCCAGCCAGCAACACCCTGCTGGTGTGTACAGCCAGTCTGCTGATTCTCTCCCTGGCTGGCTCACTCTGGTGTGTATCAATGTGTTCTCTCTGTTTGATCTGCCAGCTGCTCACTGTGCTATTGCTGCTGTTCTGTGTTGTTTGTGTTCAATTCAACAAGTGAAAAGGTAGGATTAGATCACAGTCTTTGTTTAGCACCCCCTCCTTATCACTCAATGTCTGTCGGTGTATGGATCTTTTGCCGTCAAGACATATTACTTTGGATCCTGTTAGCCCCGTAGAGACCTGTAAAAGACACCTTTTGTCCAGGGAGTTAGTTTCGTTGTGTGTTACTATGTGTCAGTGGTATGAATGACTAAGACATGGCGATGATTCCCATGACGATGGAGGACTCGAATGATATTCGGCCAATAGTGAAGTCCTGTTTATAGACGCACCTCGGTAACCCTTGTGAATGGCATTTCCAAGAACAAAATAATACATAGAAGACATGTTCAGCGTGCAGATTGGTCAGTGAGCTCCTTCTCTCTCTCTTCAGGCTACAGAGCCCATGCCCAGAGATCTCCAGACACATTTTTGCAGCTGTGGAAATATTCTCTCTCTGTCAGTCAGAACTTGGCAGGTAACCAAAGGAACAGCCCTCTGTCTGACACATCTCAGAGCCGCAGAGAGACCAGTAGACCACTGCTACGGACCCGCCATGGCAGACAGATGGACAGAATACAAGAACACACTGGTGGAATTAGCATAGATCTCGTTGGAAAATAAATGCAAAATATAGTGTGGTCTATGGTGAAAGAAAGCAGGCCAAACCCTTCACAGCATTATGAGCTTCAGAAGCAGCGGGCTGCTTGGCGCTTCTCTCCTCTCTCAACCCATACTGGGCCCCTTAGTAGAGGAAGGGGGCAGAAACTATTCCAGAAATGTCCAGTTAGGCCCACCAAGGAAGGTACTTTGTTTAAGTGAGATGGATGCTGTTTGCTGTGCATATCCACTGTATTAGCCTGTAAAATATTCACAAAGAAACTGCGTCTAGAGCAACGGTCTAGAGCAACGGTCTAGAGCAACGGTCTAGAGCAACGGTCTAGAGCAACGGTCTAGAGCAACGGTCTAGAGCAACGGTCTAGAGCAAATGATTATGAAAGTCTGGGGAGCTTGAGAATTAAACTGGACATCCACATCTATAAAAATACTCAATGGACAAAGCGGCTACATACAAGTAGGATAAAAACATATCGCTGAGTCCAATTAGCTAAATGTTTCGTTTCCCTGCTGTGAACAGTCGATGCTAGCTACTGGCAGTGCAGCAAAATGTTTTAAGCAATATTTACCACTTAGGCAAAAGTTAACGTTTTGAAACTGTACTGCACTCTAACATTCTACTTTTGGAAACAAAGCTGTTGCAGCATCAAATGTTTCGTTGATCGGGGGGGGGGGGACGACAATTCTGAATCACAGCCCAGTACACCTGGTTTCACCGGCTTCCACTGACAAAATAGTATTTTCTGTCTAAATAGTTTCATTGAGCAAGATAGAAAGACAACCTTGATTGTATGCAAGTTGCTCTGGATAAAAGCATCTGCTAAATGACGATTCAGTGATCACGAGCCGTCACTGCCCCCAACATGGTTGCCTGTAAACAATGTATCCATTGCTATGAGCTGCGGATGGCCAAGAACCCTTCAGTTCAACAGTGTTATTACAGAGCTCCTTGTGGGGATTACCCAACTGAAACTAGGAAGAGAAGCACTGGGCTCTTTTGTTTGTGAATGGTTCAGAGAACAGCACCGGATACAAATAAGAATTCAATCTGAAGAAAGGAAATGCATTATTTTCCACAAGCATCGAATAGTCATGAGATCACAGTGATTATGTTGACCTTTACAGTGCCTTTGGAAAGTGCTTGTTTTTGACAGATTAGCATTCAGGTCTAATAGTTTGATTGTGGTGTCATCATACCAGAAAGTCTTTGTCCTAATGAGTCCTTCAGGTACCATGTCATATGATGGCCTGACTGATGGTGCTACAGAGATGGTTGTCCATCTAAAAGGTTCTCCCATCTTTGAAACTCTGAAGTTTGATCATTGAGTTCTTAACAAGCATCAGTTACTACATGATTTACCAGGGTACAATTCAATCCCCTTTCTTTCTGTGTAATAAGGAGCAGGGACAATCCCTTACCAATGCTACTCAACGGGTGTATTCCCTCCCTCAACGTCAGCAAAAGAAAAAGGATAACTGTTGACAATAGGAAAGGAGGAGGGGATACGCCCCAACCCACATCATCAGTAGTAAAGGTCAGAGTTTAAGCTCCTTAAGGTTTACACAGCCGTGGACAGAATCACACAACCCACTGTTGTCCATATGGTGTCCGAGTAGCTCTGTCCAAAGGCCACTTAAAAACTTTAATATGCCAGTCTGGGTCCTATCGCTGCTGCAACAGACACATCTGTACGGCTCTACGGAGCGGAGTTGTGCTCCCACCTATCCAGAACATCTTCCTGAAGCACTGCCTGAAGAAGGCCTGTAGCATTTAAGGACCCCAGACACCCGCTATCCAGGCAATCAAGTGTCGGACCCACGGTCTGGATCCGAGCAGGAGATCCCATACTAATAGACCTAGAGCTTCTATTCGCTCAACACCTGAACGAGAATAACAGACTGCGCGCACACTTCATAACTGCGGCTACCAGATTCCTTTGAACTACTCCGTATTGCCCGGACTCTGTTACCAGCAGTACTGCAAAAACATCCCCAAGCTGACGCACATGTGAAACCGCACACTGCGCCGGCAGTTCACTGCGTTAACCCAGTGCAGTGACATTACGGTCCTCCCGGAGCACTGCGTCAGTACTTCATTCTTATTTACTAGATTTTCACTGTCGCTACTGCATTGTCGTGAGGGAACTGGCAAGGGCCCCACCACCATCCCAGAGGTGATGACTGATGCTGAAGTCAGGGAATGTTCAGGGCGACACATTGGAAATGGGGAGGGGGGACAGTGCTCCCATTGTGCTCCAAGCTACAGGACGCACACCAGTGGTTAGGTCATAGACCATGATCTCACTTCTCCCCTTCACACTGTCTGCTAATGAATCTAATGTTCTGAGTACCATCGTTAGCCACGTAGGTTGTACAGTGGCCTCAGCTGATTTGTTTAAAACAACTTTCTGTCCAGCATTTACCTGGAACTTTCAAAAAGGTGTCTTCCTTATCTCATAATATTTTATGGATAGGAACAACGAGGCAATAAAATCATAATATATCCCACTGCACCTCACCATCGACGCTTCCCAAACACACTTCAGGGATTGTATAAATTACCAGTCTGGACGTTTTCATCAGTGCCTTTGTAAAATTATATTCTACCTACCATTTTCAAGAGTAATCATCGAGGCCAAAACACACCACTCAACCGAAGTGGGGGTGGGGCAGATCAAAGACCTGGACCGGTAGTGTCGGTATTGGTTTTTCCTGAGTGGAGTTCTGCCCTGTCTGCACCAGGTCTTATTTTAGTAACATGACAGCCACGTCCTTCCACTTCTCCTCTCACACATAGCATTCTAAAGAGGGTGGGCTCCAGTTCGGGCCACACTTTCACCGAATAAGGAGCTGGTGAGCCAGGCCAAAAAGCCCTTTGCTGCCCTCCTCCCCCGCCACGCAACACGGGAGGAATGTTCTCTGGGAAAGGCTGCCGAAAAACGTCACACCTCTCCTCTTATCCACCACGCTTGACAAGCATGCAGACTGGGCTGGGCGGAGGGGACACAGCAGCTGGGACTGACTGGGCCCTGAAGGGGCCGGCCAGGGTGGGACTGGCTGGTCATCCATGGAAGAGGCCAGGGTGAGCAGAGTTAGAGCAGGGTGGCTGAGACTGTGGTCAGAACGATGACGGCGTTGTCCGACCCTACGGGGAAGGAAATGAGTCACGGCCTGAAGTGACTCACAGATGTAACCGAGAGGAACCCCGTGACGCCCAGTCCAAGACATCCATCGAAGGAGGCGGGGTTTAGACCTGCCACGTGAAATCCTTACTGGGACACTGACCAAGGGGTGGAGAGGAGGAAGACTGAGCTAAGTCAGAGTCCTCAATAATATGACCAATGCTCTCTGCAGGCTAATAAAAACACAAAAACATGACTGAATGTCAGGGAGGGAAACATGAGTCAAGTTTAGGGAGAAGCAAAAGGTGAAAAGACGGATGTGCAGGAGAAATAAAGACTAGACGTTCCGGCTCATCTCCCAGGGACAGGGGTTTAAACAGTGTCTTCCAGCACCAACACACCCCCACGCCAGAACCTAAGCAATGAGGCACTGTGACCGTCCACCTCTTCAGAACAGAACCCAGAGACACGTCTGAGACATAAAAACACACAGAATTCTTCACCAGCCGGCCTCCTCGTAACGTGCACACAAATCACACAGCCTCCATGCATCTGAGAGGCAACGTGAAAACTAAATATGAGGGATTCCTTTAAAAAAAATTTAAAAAAAAGGACTGCCAGTCTTTAAAAGCCTCCCCCTTGGTCTGACTGTTTAAACAGCAGGAAAGCCAGTTCCATGGCCACACAAACAAAGCCCAGGAGGACACATCAGATGGCCAAAACAAACCACCTCTTTCTATTCCAGGGTTTGTCCCACACAAAGAAGTCCCAAAGCATATGAGCTAATGTTTGCGGTAACAATGCCAAGGCAGTAGCCAATACACAAGGCAACATAACTGTCACCATGCAGCTGTAGACTATATTTCGTTACAAGGTACTCAATGTTCAATGGCAAAGTTGAATCTAATCTAATATAGCATAATATTCATACCACAGATCTATTGGCTGGATCAGTGCCGCCCAATGACACTAAGAGCAAAACACTATTTTAAATGACAGAAAAAGATGGGTGGGTTTTGATATTGAGCAGTGAATGATGGACCAGGTCAGTCTGTTGCCACATCATCCTCTCCGTTAGCTCACCAGGCAACATGAGGGACACAAGCAGCAGGGATCGGGTGCCAATGATTTCCAAAAAAGAGCCAAACACAATGTCAGAAGACAACCGACAGTCTATGGCTCGTTCACATCTGACTGCCCATCTCTTCTGGTGTCGGTTCTGCAATCGAATCTGCTGCCAGCGGTTCAGGTGCACTGCGGCGGCGTGGGTTTGATTCCGGCACCGCTGCGCTTTCACGAGACACCCTCCCTATTTTTTCAACCAATTGTGTAAAAATGACAATAACACAAACGGAATCTGTAAATTGTTGCCTGCTCTGTTGCAACACATTCTAAAACCCTCGCTGGGTTCCACCTCTCTCCGCAAGTTTCTCACTCCCTATCCATCCTATTCCCGTGCCCTGTAATTGGAAGTCGGTGTTGTTTCCTGTTGTGGGTCTACAGGAAAAATGCCTAATTTGAAGAGGGACTCTATGGAACCAGAATTAAATGGCAACTTCCTCCCAACAGGCACAGTCATTTGTCTAAATAGGATGGCATTATTACGCCGTCACACTCGGTCAGAAGAAACCCTGCACATTCAGTGTTGTGGTACGTCGCTTTTTCCATGTGGCCAAACAGTTTTTATAACGAAGCATGTTGAGGCCAGATTCTACAGAGAGCAAGTCCATAGTACAGAGCTATAGCACTCAAAGCTACAGACCAAGTCCATAGTACAGAGCTATAGCACTCAAAGCTACAGACCATTAATCTTTGTCCCCTTACTCATGATGCTGACTGCAGCAATACAATACACGCACTTAGGGAGAATAAACTATTAAATAGATTTTACTATAAAAATCTGCCTCCCATTAACTTTTTTGTCACCCAGGAGAAAATATCTGCAAGTAAATAGGCCAAAAAACAGGTTAAAAGGTCAAATTAAAACTAGTGTATATACTCGTGACAAGTTAAACTCCCTGCAAGGCCAAAAACTTAACGTTTATTTATGGTAATCTCTTAAACTTCAATTTTTATACAGCTACAACAGATCCTCATGATTAAGCAAAGAACAAATTAGGACAAGGACATGAAAAAGTAACCAGAACATAAGTTGTTGTACAATTTGAATAATGCAAAGGTATAGCAATGCATATAAATCTCACTCGCATCCCCAGCCAACCATGTAGACCCCAGCTGCCTGAGGGAGTTTCTAGGAAAACACAACGACACCAGAAGAAGCCTGCTGATGAGTCATTCCAGCTACCCTACATCACACGTTTTCACCGGTATTACATCAAATACAGACATTGTAACGCCAGAGATACGTCCTTCCGCATGTGATCGTTGACCTCTTAAGAAGCTATCCTTTTCCAACCCACTTCCTTACCTTAAAGTTTGATTGTTTCTCCAAATAGCACACCGTTATTTCAAAATGAGTAACAGAACATTTGATTGGTCATCTACTTTAAAACATGCACTGTAACATTTCCCTGGCCTTAGATGGGGTGAGCGGTCTGTTCACCATTAAGATGTTATCCTGGAAGGACATCCCCAAGGGTTCTTAAAAAAGCAGGTAATTGGTATATTACTGAGCTCTGTCTCCATGGTTTCCATGTAACTATCCATGCTATAAACACAGACAAACCTCATACCAAGCCGGGACGTGAGAGTGGGTCACTTCCCATGTTCATGGTCACATTATGGAAGTTTACCATAAACTAAACAAGATATAAACAATTGTGCCAAGTGCCACAGAAAGCCTACTAAAAAAGATACATCTACGGGCCTAGTTGATTGTGTGGCATTGTGCTCGAGTGCTCCTGAGCAATTCCCTGAACATCTAGATAATATGGATTGTCAAGAAAATGTGACCGCACTTACCGTTTGGTGCTGGAGGGCCTAACCGATGTGATTAGAGCACATGGTGAACAGTGAAGTCTTCTAACAGGATCTTCATAATGATCACTTAGCTTATCATTCGGCCAAGATACAAGTAAAGCACAACCTACCTGTAAAAGTGTTCAAAAGAAAACGCGCGTCTTTCTATACTACTTCTACCTCGGAAGGTTGGTCAGTTTAAAATGTATTCAGCTATTACCGAAATGAATGAGACCAGAAGCGAGGCTCTACCTCAACATAGTCAGCACTCAGGAGGGAGTCAACTGAGGATGAATGGAAACCCTAGGGGTCTCGTTGGGGTGGGGTTAAGGTTGTGAGTGACCCCATGGGGACTTCACAGACAGATTATGAATCTGAATCACCCTGTTACAGTTTGCAACCCAACTGTCTAATAGTTAGGCCTAACAAGATTGCACAAATTACTTACTAACAATTTGACTTAAGGAGCAAATGCAGCATTCAGGAGGTCCTTTTATGGGATGACCAACAATCCATTGGCTGATCGCAGATGGGATCAAGGGTTATTTGGACGTCAGGTTCACTCTGTACTTCCACATCAATAAAAGATACCCGAACCCACTGCAACAATCCAAACTGTTTCCATAGAGACCTGGCAAGACCAACAGTAAACAGAGTGGATGGATTTAAAGCGGGCAATAAACTCACACCCTCCTCCCAATCTAGGCGTGTCAGCTAGTTTCAGTGACACTAAAATCTCTCCGGTCTTCTCACCTCCGATGCAGGGTGGGATGAGGATGAGGATGACCACGCTGGGCAACGCAGAGAGCGGAGCACACAGCCTTATCAGCCAAGCCCAGGGGCCACTGTGTGTGGGGCCCATGGCAACGTCCACGCCAGCCTCATTGTCTCATGCCTGCCTATGTTAAAAGCAGCGTAGCGGGAACAATGACAGACAGCCTGGAGCATTAATAATGAATGTGTTACACGCCAGCCTCCCCTACGGAGGAATGGATAGGATGTTGGGGGATAGATCGTGCGTCCTCTCCCAAGCCAAACCCCACTTTGTCTGTGTACACACAGACAAAACACACACACACAAACACAATCATGTGTACACAAGCACCACAAAGAAGAGCACATGTGCAGCATAATGGCACAGAGGGGAAAAGTGACTGTGTGTAAAATCACCAGGGATTTAGGGAACTACGTCAAGAGCTAGCAAGCTGGCTGTCGCAGTCATCTGTCCTGCAAAAAAGCCAGTAGCCAAAGACAAACAGGGCAGTAGTACAAATGTAAAACAATCTTTCTCCTTCAACAGAATTCCTGTTGAGGATCACCTCTGTCAGCGAATGACAACACATTAAAACAGACAGGGCCTACTGAACCCAAGCCAGGGTTAAGCAAATAACTAATATACTGTAGCAAAGGGAAAGATTGCAAGAGTAAGCTTGCTTTTTCACACAGGCTAATGAAGAGGACGGACTATGGGTTTGTGTGTCCACGGTAACTGCAGTCATAGCAAACAGTTAACAAGTCATCTGACAGATCATGAGCCTGACTGAGGTTGTTCAGCCCTGGTGCAGGACGGAGCCACTGGAACATAGATCCCACTCAGAATCCTAAACAACGATGATAATAATCACCAGTAAAATACTGCCAGCAGGGGAGTAAGTTTACATCACTAATGTAGGAGGCTTGCAGGCTGGAGGGCTCTGAAGTTAAACCCTAATTGATATCAGGCCCCGAAAAACCACCGCCCCCTTTCCCTGGGCCCCACCCCCTCCCACTGTTTTCTCTCTTACTCTTTTCCCGCTCTGCCAAACAACAGGCAGAAGAAAGGGGAAAAAAAATTGTCTTGACCACCAGTGGGATTGACTGGGTTGAGTCAATGAAAAATTTCAGTCAAATCCCAAGAAATTAGAGTATGTGCTATTCAAGCGCATGTAACATTTTCTATTAGCTTCAGAATGATTGAAAGCAATGTTCAAAGAGCTAGCTATAGCTCTGTCACTGGAAGAACAACAAGATGCTGGCCTAGTATTTTATCCCTAATGCATGCCAATAGAGGGGTGAATAGGGCTATCCTTATTTTTGTGTACAATTTTCTAATTATTGACTCACTGATTTCTTACAAACTTGAGGGTACATCTCATGTTTATGAAACTGTTGGGAGGTAATTCCACCATCAATACCATTATCAGCCTAAGCACGAGCTTATCCACATAGAACTCAAATTGTAACAGTAAAACTCTTAAATTGTCAAATATCAGCTGATTCCAAAGGACCCAGATATGCAATTGACCCAAACAGATTCCTGTAGTTACTTCAGTCTTTAGCCTCTACATTGTTTGGGCCAGCGAGACCACCCGACTTGGCAGTGTAGTTAATAGTTAGCCAATGGATTGTGTGGAGGTACTCGTTAAAGAGCTATTGAGAGACATATATTCATAATAACTATTTAGAGAGGCTAAGAAATTGAGGCACACTTGAAAAGAGGGATGTTTCTTTTCCCACAGTCTCCAAATGATGTTGGGTCGAGGTATCCGCCCTACACGTCTGACACATAAAACCCACATGGCCACAGTTTGGGAGGGTCTCAAATACTAACCTACAGAAATGATTACAAATCCTAAAACGTTTGTTAAAATTGATCACCGTGTTATTTGTAGGATTCGAAAACGTTATTGCTGATAACTGGCAGCCATATAACTAAGACCAAATGGTAGGCTACATCAATAAGGACAGCCCACTTTTGAACAGTACTATGCACTCCAATATTTTAAAATGTAATTTTCCTACTGATAATCCCACAAAAAACAGCACCCACTATCAAATAAATGTATTAATGTAGTTTTAATGGCTGCTATAAACTTTTTATCTAGAAAATATACGTTCAAGAACAAAATAAATAAACTTTTTTAATGCGACTGCCAAGAGCCTGCTGGATACCCTATTCTGGAACGTACCTTCACAAAGAGCTCGATAACGGGCTCGTTATCCGCCTTGATTCCATTCTGCGGCACAGACAGAGACATTGTGGTATACGCTTTCAACTTTTCCAAACGAAGTACGTGTTCTTGACGATTCCCAACAAACGGCTATGTTCGCCACCCCCTTACGTCTTGTATTCCTGTAACCGCTTTTCCTAGGTTGGCGACCAGCTGGACACTCGCAGTTTTCACACAAGAGTACTGGGAGGAGAAAGTCGAGCACAAAAGATCGCAATGTGCAATTGGTGCAGCTCCTGCACACAACAGAGACACTTTCGTCGATGTAGGAGAACTGCTACACAATCATCGTTGGAAACCTTTTCACAACTAAATTTCTGACCGCTGTAAGAGAGCCACTGTAAGTAGGATGATGAAGAAAGAAGGACGAGAGGGAAGAAAAGGCAACGGGTTTATTTAAAGGCGTGATGTCATCTCTTAGAGCAAACAAAAATGTGGGCAGGGATTCAGGAGTCTTCACCGAGGAAGGATGGTGAATGGCTTCATGCGCTTCTGCTCAAAGTGCGGAGAGCCTTAGCCCATGGGCTTTACAAAACAAGATAGCAGAAACTACTTATGACCTTCTGCTCCTAATCATTATTATTAATATACATCATATCGTTTTTAAATACAACATGTGCTGACCATGATTACAAATATGCTGATCTACCCCAGTATGTTTAACCAAATAAATGTGCTAGTGACAACAGTAACATAACATACTGACATGTGCAAATACATTGCATTTGTCTGGGTGTTTTCAAGTATAATTAACTATGAGAAACGTGCCCTTTTTAGGAATTTAGATGATTTTCTGTTTAGGGGTTATAAAAAGGGCTAACTTACAATTAGGTTAGTGTTAGAATTTGGGTTTCTTTTTTAAGTCTTAGGGTTTAGGTTAAGGCATTAGGTCTGGCTTATGTATGCCTTAAGGTCGGGATTTTGAGGAAAATGAAGACTTCTAGTGATTGTAGCAGCTGCTCATGTAGACCCAGAAAGTCACAAATAATCCCTAAACAAGAGAAGAAAAATACAATCAATATAAAAACAGTCAGGTTTTTAATAATACTATGGCCTTAAAGTGCTGTAAATTAATAACTTAGCACATCACTCTGGTACCGAGTTACAATTACATGATGTGCATTAATGGCCTGTCTTTTTTACAGGTTATGTTAAGGCATTATGCCTGGGTTACATTTATGCATGAAGGTTGGGAGACAGAGGTTAAGTTTAGGATTGAGGTTATGTATTTTTTGTTTTCTGTTTTCATAATGGATATACATTCCAACGTGTATATAAATGTAGATAAAGATTAGTACATATCCATTTAATCAACATTGTTAGATGCATGTTCACTTATTCAAATGAAACCTACAATTGTTTCTGTTAGCTCATCGACTACTCTCAGGGTGAGAAAACTTCGAACATCAGGTTGAATGTAACTACATAGCTGGGGATTTTGTGTCAAAATTTAACTTACAGCCTTTTTAAACATTAGGCCTAGTCCAGTATACATAAATCAAAAGATCATACTGCAACCTATGTGAGCTCACTTCAATTATATAGACACTTCAGGAAGGACCTTTTTGTCCAAGTTTACTCTGTAGTTTTATTCTTGTGATGTGTCATACACTATATCATAGCCCTGGTAGATTAAGTCCCAGCATCACACTAGGTATCTTTCAATCCAGTGTAGCAAACGTATATCAAGGCATTGTGATAAGAACACTGTAGTGAATTACTAATAATGAATTTGAAGGATAAGCAGTTTGCCCAGGCTGCCTACCTATGACCTTGTCTGCCCCTCCCTACATACTACATAGCAGTGGATTGTAAATCCATTTTATGTATAGGTTTATCAGCCTTGCTTTAAGGTGTGTTTTTTGTGTAGGAGACTCAGAAGGCCAGAGTCTAAAGAAAATAAAAGAGAAAAAGGAAAAGCAGTCAGGCTGTCAATTCTACTATTGTCTGAAAGTGCAGTAAAAGATTGCTCTAGTACCCAATATGTTTTCTGCTAGCAAATATTAACAATAAAACGATCACTTGAGTTATATAAAAAAAATGCTTTTAATTTTGAAAGGATGACAAGAGCAGGAGTTTTTAAATACAGGTCAAATAGCACTCCCACAGAAATTAACAGCTTAAGCAGAAAAATGGAACAATGTGAAATCCAAAGTATGACTATATTAACCAATGTGTGAAATCATGCCCCCTGCTCCCTTAGGTCAAAGACAAAAAAATCCAGTTCTTTTTAGATGTCATGTGACTGTTTCATAGCCAGAATTGACTGCAAGGTCAAACATCTTTATGACATAAAAATGTTAATAAACTCGCTCTCCATTTTACAGAACACACAGCATAGCTGTACCATACAATGCTCTCTGAAAATCAGGAAAGTGGCAGAATTGATCTGTGTATCTGCACTAGTTTACAGTCTGTTTCATGCAGGGGAAAGGCTCGCTGGCTGCACATGCAATCCCCACAGCTGAACATTGTTGTAAAATGAGATAAGCTTGTTCAATACAAGCTTCATAATTAAACTGTTCCCCTCTCAGATCTCGAACATGAAGGTGTCAAATAGGATATTCTTAGTAGGAATATAAGCAATACTACATTTTGGGTCAACAAAAAAAAAAAAGAAGTAATGCAGATTCTTTTTAAGCTCTTAAAAAATGTCAATAGATTACCAAACCCGTAAAAAGAAAACTAAAGAATAAACAATTTGTACATTCTAAAGCTGAACGAGGTTAACGTCAAAAACAAAGGGAAAATAGGAAGAGGGAGGGGTGTGATAAGGTTTCTCAGGACAGTGGAGGGGACAGCTTTCCAGCTTTCCTCATGGAACGCAGAGCCTTCTCTCTCAGGTGCTTTTCCAGGTCGTCGAGACACTCTTCTACTTCACTGTCTGATTCCTTAAAGAAAGGTAGCATTAATTATATCACATTTCAGTTACGTTGCAGGGTAGGTGGTATCTTGCTGCAGAATGCTTAGTCCGTGGGACAAGGCAAGTGGGACACAAACTTCTACCGAATTTCTAAGAAATTAGATGTGACGCTTAGATGCCAGAGCTAAGTGGCCGAGGTACGGGAAGAAGGCCTCAGTAAACTAGAAGAGTAGACTTCACCTTTTTTGGATGGGAGTCTGCATCCCCCTCCAACCCCAGGTTCTCCTGGCTGTCCCCGGCACTCACACCGCTTTTCTCCTTCTTATGCTTCTTGTGCTTCTTATGTTTCTTATCCTTCTTATGTTTCTTCTCCTTCTTCTTCTTCTTGTTTTTCTTTCCTCCAGCCTCAGTGTCGGAATTCTGAGATTAACATGACACAAAGCAATACTTCAATGTAACTTTAATCAATCTCAGATTGTCTGGCATCAAGTAAGCCTTTGAGTAAAAATAAAGTAATAACCAGCTTACTTTAAGGAAAATGTATTAAACAGGAAGTTAGACACCTGAGAGCTGTGTCATTGGAACTCACAGTAAGCCAGGGTAAAGCCTCTAAACTCACCTTGTTGGGAGACGGGCTGCCAGAGCCACTGCTGGCCTTCTTAGCTGGGGGGGCAGATGGAGAGCCACTGGCTGAGCGGCCGGGTGAGGGGGAGCCCGAGGCTGGGAGGGGGCGCTTTAGGGCTCCTAGTTTAGGGGAACCAGATGGTGACCTTGACGATGCTCTTCTCAAAGGCAGGGGGCTCTGAGAGGCTCTAAATGGGAAAGACAGGAAATAAACTGATGCCTAAAAACAGTGGTTATTGCTGAGTTGCACTAATGCGTCAGGAACTCCAACAGCAGCTTGCTTACCTCTGGTTCTTGCGGGGCTCTGGTGTCCGGGACACCCGGCGGATTGCCCTATTGCCATGTGAAGGAGACGCCTGGCGCCTCCCGCCAGGTGGGGAGGTGCTGGAGGTGTCGAAGCGCCCCTGTGGACTGGCCGATCCCCGCATGGCTCGGCCACGGTTGGCGGGGGAGGGGGAGAGGCGGGTCGAGTGAGCAGCAGGAGGGGAGCGAGTGTCCCGGCCTGGCCTGTTGGATGGAAGCATGGGACTCCTCCTATGTCTGGGTGGGGAGGTAGAGGAGGGAGGTGTGCGTCTCTTTTGGGGTGGGGGACTCCTGCGCTTAGGGGACCTGGAGGGGCGGCGCTTGGGAATCGGGGAGAGACGTTTTGGAGGGGGAGAGCCAGATAGCCTTCTCTTCTGTGGGCCCAGAGTGGGGCTGTAGCGGCGCTGGATCGGGGGAGAGTACCGTCTGGGGGAAGGGGAGCGTCTACGAGGGGGGGGGGTGGGAGACCTGGAGGAAAACAGCCAAGTTATTTTTTCACTCTTAGGTGTGGTGCACAAGATTTGAAATAAAGCCTTGGAACAAGGTTGGGAAAAATAGACAAAGCTTACCTGCGTCTGGGGGGAGGAGAGGGAGATCTGCGACGGCGTGGGGGAGATCTACGTCCTCCAGGGGAGGGGGAAATTCTTTTTCTGTAGACAGAAATAAACATACAGATACGGCAGCAGACAGACAATGCAGACCCCCTTGGCCAGTTCAGTGTTTCTCCTCTAATTGAAATCAGAGCAGCTTCTCGCCTCTGCTAAATTGTGGTGCGCCACCACAGAAAAAAGGAATGTTTTTACAAAATAAAATTTTTAATTCAATTTTTTTAGCAACAACATCCTGCACCTGACGTTCGGAATATCCAACCTTGGAGTGAGGTCAGAAAAACGTAGCAGGCTGTGTCTGTGCAAGGGCACGTGTGTTCAGTCAGTAAGTGGCTGTAACACGGGTATAAAGATGTTAGCCATCGTATGAAGGACAAAGCTAGCTAACAGAGAACTTAATAGCTACAATCAACTACGATTGGTTAGTGTCATGCTGGAAACAGATTCAGCAGCAACAATAAGACCTTTGTGTTTCACCTTCAAAATTAAAGTCTGCGGTGCATATATAGTGTATTCTGCACATTCTCAAAAGAAAAAAAGCAGGAAAATATTAATTAAAAAGGACTATTTAAATAATACTTCACATAAAGTATATTAAAAGGTGGAGCACACTGAGAAATGGCTATAGTATATGTTAATCTAGAGAACATGTCTAATATTAAAAATGTATGTTATTGTTGTCGATTTCATTTTAGAGAGGGATTGTGTAATAAATCCATCCCCCCCATGTATAAGGGATACTTTATGCAGAAGAGCTATTCAGTGCCACAGTGAATGTATTGTATAAAATACTCAGGAGAGTTTGTAAAGTTTAAAACGCAGTGTTAAATCATGGGGCACTGTGTGTTACATCCAGCAAAACGTAATGTCCTTCCCCCTAATTAACCTCCAATCCAACACACAGTAATACACTGTAAATGGAATTCATACTGTCTCATTAATTAGTAGCAAGCTGGCTTTTATAAGGAGTCTGGGAGGCGATTCATGAACAGTTAGAGTATGGTTAATTGAGGGGAAGTACGTAGGATATTATGACAGAAAGACAGTATTGTCAAATAATGAGGGCCTCTAACCATGATCATGACAGCAACACAGAGGGACACTCAATAGATTACCTGGGAGAGACGTCTCTGTGTCTTCTTCTAGGAGAGGGAGTGTGACTGCGTCTCCTCCTGACCTCTCCGTTTCTCGCCACTGGCCCACCGCTGGGCCTTTTGGGACCTTCATCCTCTGAGGATGATGAGGATCCCGTATCTATTACCAATCAGAAATGAATCACCCAGTTACAACATGACATTGATGTTGGGGGGGGGGTGAAAATAAGGCAAGGACTGGGATAGGAAAGACAGGATGAGGGACAGGAGAGACTCTTCAGACCTGAAGACGTCTCCCGATTCTGCCTGCGATACTGACGTCGCTGTTGCACAGAATCCCCTGTAGCTCCCTCTGAAACACAAAGCAGGAAGTCTTCTGTCAATGCTAGGGGACAACAGTTCAACACAAACTGCAGACACACTGATTCCTAAAAAACGTATTCAGTTCATCAATTTAGTTATACACACATTTTGTTAACTTTTCTGAAGGCACTGTATTTCCACCCAAACACATCACACCAGCAAGACCAACCCATGCAGTGAAAAGGTAGACCCACCCGATTCAGACGCCTCAGAATGCCTGGGTTTTGGAACAGGAGACGGTGAGTCATTCCTTGCTGCTGGTTTTTTCTTTGAACCTGAAAATTAGGGGTGTAGTAGGTAACCGAAATCCTCCCAGTAGGAATACACATTCACAAATACTTAAGCAATAAAGCATAAGGGGCTGTGGAATATGGCCAACATCACACTGCTAACAGCTGTTTTTGGGCAAATGCGTCACACAGTGCCTGGACATAGCGATTAGCTGTGGTATATTGGCGATACACCAAAGAACCTGAGGTGCCTTTTTGCTATTATAAACCAGTGAGCAACATAAACTAGTTTAATTTCACAACTTTCAGTCGATCAGCACTGAACCCACCCGGTTTACATACTGCTGGAGACCCAATAGTAGGAGTGAGGTCACGCATGCCACAGCCTTAAGCCATTGTGATTCAGTGGGTTAATTACTGACGGACTGCCAGAAAGGGCCTTCCGAGGACACCCTCAATTATCCCACTTTTTTTTTTCACTCAGGCAAGCATTGGAATTAAGTGATATTACACCCGGTCACTGACTGATGACCAGCATGAAGTCATGTAGAACGAACATACCAGCTGATCTGGGTGGAGAGGCTGAGGCCCGGCCCTTTCGTGTCCGGGGGGAGACGGAGCGCCTGGCCTTCCCAGAGGGACTGCCCCTTGCCGCTCTTCTTCTGGAAGGGCTGAGGGAGGGGTCAGCCACGTGGCCGCGGGGCTGTTTCTTGGGAGGTGTGGTCGATGTTCTCTTCAACGCCTTCTTATGAGGTGAGCGGGATGTGGAGGAGCTGCTTCCAGAGGATGACGGAGAGCGAGAGCGCCGCCTAGCGGACACCAACCACATCTCGCGTTAAAATGCCATTCGGTGGATTGTTAAAATGCCATTCGGTATATCTTTAAAATGACGTTCAGTTAGGGGCTACTTAATCCAGAAAAAGCTGCAGTAACAGGCACGTCTGGAGTCTTTATTTAAACATGTCTGGCCCTCCACTCACCTGCGGACAGGAGAGCGACTGCGCCTGTGTCTGGGGCCCTGGGGGCCACGTCTAGGGGGACTCCGACGACGTGGGGACATCCGTCTCCTAGGGCTCGGCCTCCGGCGTGGGGAGTAGGATCTGGACCGCGATCTGGGTCGTCTGCGAGAGCGGGAATGGGAGCGAGAGCGGTGACGGGGCCTGTCTCTCCTCCCATCCCTTTCCCGGGGCTTGGGCCTTTCCTCCTTTTTAGGAGCTGTATCTGGAGAGGGTTCCTTGACTCCAGTCACAGAATCTGGTACCACAACAACAGTTTCCGGATTCATGTCACTGGAAAATGAAAACATAATACATTTTGATTAAAACTCAGCAATTACAGATATTGACTTGAAACACCCCTGCCTCATTGTCAGATCAGTGGCGAAACCGTTGTCTAACCTGGTAGAGGAGGCCTCCTGAATGTCTGGTTCAGGTATAACACTCTCTGAAGTGTCTGGCTCCGGCTGGGGCTCTTCACTGCTCTGTGGTAAGGTAACACTGACCAGAGTGACAGTTGGAACTGGTGGTGGAGGGGTGCTGGGGGGACTGGGTTTACGGCGAGGAGAACGGGAGTGACTTCGCTTTCTTTCTCTCTTCACTGGAGACCGGCGCCGTGGAGATGGTGACCTTGACTTCCTCCTGTATATCAACACAACACTGTGATGAGAGCCAAAGACACATCATCTTCAAACCTTTTGACACACGTTGCATATTAATCCTTACCGCCGCGGACTCTCCCTTTCCCTGTTTTCCTTTTCCTTTCTCTCGTCGTCAATCTTCTTTAGAGAAACAAGCTTCTCCTGCTCGATCTACAGCAGACAAGAGCACGTTAAGAAAAATCAATAAATCACAGCACAAATGTACGTCAGTCAACTACGTTAGAAACATGTTGCTCACTTGTCTCTGTTTGATTTCCTCTTTCTTCTGCTCCAGGAAGGCGGAGGGGATACCGGCGATGTTGTCCTGGGCACTAAGCAGCAGAGGCCACAGGTCTTTCATGAACTCTCTGGCATTCTTTCCGTTCAGGAAGCCCGTCAGGTTGATCTGCATCATCTTACTGTCCGGATGCTGCAACACACACACCAAGGAAGAAAAAGACCATACACCAATTTAACATTGAGGGAGAATGTGAATGGGGGGGGGGGGGAAAACAAAGCATATGGTGGAACAGCCATCATGCCAAAGCCTGTGTCTGATTTTGTAGGCAT
>JACXGJ010010314.1:0-22197 GCA_016801105.1 Esox niger | reverse complement strand
ACATAGATGACTATGACAACCTCTAAACACATAGATGACTACGACAACCTCTTAACACCCAGAAGACTATGACAACCTCTTAACACCCAGATGACTATGACAACCTCTTAACACCCAGAAGACTGACAACCTCTTAACACCCAGATGACTATGACAACCTCTAAACACATAGATGACTATGACAACCTCTAAACACATATATGACTAAGACAACCTCTAAACACATAGATGACTAAGACAACCTCTAAACACATAGATGACTATGACAACCTCTAAACACATAGATTACTATGACAACCTCTAAACACATAGATGACTATGACAACCTCTAAACACATATACGACTAAGACAACCTCTAAACACATAGATGACTATGACAACCTCTAAACACATAGATGACTACGACAACCTCTAAATAGATAGATAGATATGACAAGCCTGATTAAATCAGAGAGGCTGAAGACGTTTGTTAATTTCTAATGCATAATTCACAGAGCAGTACGCTTTGAGGGCACCAACCGGATCACTGGCCCGGTGTTCTCTTCAATGAACTGGTGAAATGATCTACTACTAGGAAGGTATCAACACTTGGCAGGCCGTTCAAACTAAACTTCATCTAGCATTCAATTTGTCATGGTAAAACAACTTCATTGGACAGTTCTGATAATGTGTGTTGCCTCACATGCAGTGTCTTGTCATCTTGGGGATTCCAACCAGCATCCTTCCAGTGCTGTAAATGCTAGGCTAATCTACCGCACCTGATTCCATGAAGTGCACCAAACTCATGCAGACAGTAACTTATTCTCCGAGCAACGTGGCCGGTCTTTACTCAGCGAGTGTTCTGACAGTGTCTGTCAGCAGATGTGTGCTGTAAAATGGGAGTAACCTCGCTCAGTGTCTCACCTGTGTACTATGAACCCATCACACATCGTTAATTCTCCCGGACACTACGTTCTCAATGGAAGAGACACAGTTAGCAGCCGGGTTCGAACCTGATCTCCCCAAAATATCCTGCTGCAAGAATAACCAGGAATTTTCGATTCATCACCCTGTCTTTTTGTCTGTGCCTGACAAAGTCTTTGTGTCGGCCTCAGTTTTTTCGTCTCATTTTCCCTTCCAGTATTTGTTTACTCCCCGTCTTCTCCTTTATTTGTCTTCCGTTAAGGACAAGGTTAAGAGACACGTATGTGTCATTGAGGGTTTATAGTAACATATCTATTATTCAAAGAGCAGAGACTGACTCCCATGCTGAGTTTCTACCCTCTCATTTTCCCGTAATTGAATTCCTTCTCTAAAGCCGAGCCAAGCCGGTCTCTCTGGGCCGCACTGATCCACCCCCGCCAAAACACTGAATTCAACTGTCCTGGGGTTCACCTATGGGCCCGGCAAGATGACCTTCAAACACACAGTCATTTAAATGCAGCTAGCGCTTCGTGTCCTGTTGAGCCACAGGATTCCCAGCTCAGCCTCCCAAACACATCATTATCTGGAGAGGATTGACTCGACGGTGGAGGCCCCACTCTCTCTTAAATATCATTTCTTCATGGTTCCTTTTTTCCATTTAACCGCCTTTGTCTTTTCGTCTTTGTGTCTCTCTCTTCTTCTGTTTTTCATTGTCTCTCTCTCCCGAAAACCCGGTTTCGCCATGGTGTTCCCTCTCTGTTGTACTGCAATATGCAGCACAGAGACAGTGGTAAACTGGAGATCCTAGCAGTTTCAGGCTTCTTTTTCTAGCATTGGTGATTCGATTAATACATACTCTAGTTTTGTCTGTAAACCATAAGGTTTACAAAAAGTACAGTCCTCTCACTGGCAATGAAACAAAGTTTCATATCACATATACCGTGTTGGCACGACGATGTTTCATCAGTAACCATATCGGCGTCGGGTGTTACCTGCTGTACCTGGCTCTCGGGCCAGGAGCGTTGCCACGGAAGCTGTCCATGTCGATTAGTCCGATAGAACGAGACCTTGTGCTATTCAAACCTCCTTCTCTGGAATCATTTAATGGGCCTCACTGAATGTCTCTACACACACATAAACACACGCAGACAGTACGCAAACACTAAACCTAGCTTTCCCAAACCTAACCCCCTTTATTCCTACTCCCCTTCTTGGCTCCTTCACAAATCTTTGAAAGGAATCATTCCCCATTCTCTCAGGGCCCTCTACCTCACAGTGTGCCATGTCTGAATCTGACCCTAGTCCAGGGAGCGTCCTTCCGACTCGTCCTCGTTCCACAGAGAATGTGCGGAGATCAGAGTGCTGTTGTTCCAGATGGGTCTGGATAAAGCCTGGGGAATGCGATGATTACTGCGCTCCTACCCTTACAGAACATGTAAGGGCAGGAAGTTGCTGGCCGGGACAGAGATGTGTGTCCTACATGCTGTCCGTGAAAAATATTTGTTTTGTATCAACAAAAAATGTTGGGCGCTGGTCAAATGCCATCCACACCATCAACGAACTTGTTAAGACAGTGGAAGAAACAACCAATATAATAATCTCTCGCACAATAAAAAAAACATTCGTTTTTTTCTACCAATATGGCTTCGGAGTAATGTAATTTGTGTCCATCATGTACTTTCTGTAGACATCTAATTCCTGTGAGGTTTGTTATTGATTTCCAATTTCCCACTCCTTTGACTCATCTCAAATGGGCTAGCCATCTCAGATACAACACGAAAGGTAGATTCTCTTAAACCATTATTAGTGTCTGACCTCAAAGATTTCACAGTTAAATTATTTAGCAGATGCTTTTATTTACATTTTAGCAGAGACTCTTATCCACAGCAACATACATTACAGAGTGATTACATTTCTGTACAGGTCCCCCTTGGGAATCAAGCCCACAAGCCTGGCTTTGAAAGCTTCACTATCCAGGGCAATTAAAAAATGGAGAGTTCATCATCAATCCTCAACAAAGTATTTATCAGCAAAATCAGTAGTACTGTGGTGGGAAAAAGACAAGTGTAACAAGTTACATGAAACGAGTTGCATCATATAAAACGCTTTTCAAAGAGGAGTAGGGTTTCAGACATCTACGGAACATGGATTTAGAGGAAAAGCTTGTTCCATCATGATGCAAGTGGAGCTATGTGGAGGAGGAAGGTTGCCAAAGGAGAACAGAGTTCCACACGAGGCGCGATACAGTACAAGTCTCAGGTGATTGCTGGCACAAGTAGGAAGCCAAGTCGGTAGAAACACATGGTAGTGTATACAGGAGATGACGTGCCTTGAATGGGATTTCTACCACTTCCTGCGTTTGGAAAGCCTGTTCACTTTGGATGTTGCACAGCATAATCCAGCCGGAGTGTCTTTCTATTCTACCTATCAGGTATAAAGGACATAAGCAAATATTTTCATCCAAAATATGTGTTTGGTTTTTTTCGGAGGGAATTGAATCGACGAAGACCTGATGCCGGGCTGTTTTATGATCTTCTTAATGTTCACCTGCCGTGGTTTACGTTGCTGTGGTTCGTTGTTGGCATCCCGCCAGGGCCTATGTCAGGGAACGTTAAACCAAAGGACAGACCAAGTAATACGACCCGTGACCCAAGGAGTGATCCACGCATTCTGCTTCCAACTCACTGGTGTTTGTGTTTGTGTGTGTTCGTGAGTTCACACTCGAGTACGCTCTGCTGTATCCCTGGTTACCGTTCCCTTCCGCAGTCAACAACGAAAGAGCCTGTTAAACACCCCCGAGGTAGAAAGCCTTCTGAGTGGTTGGATTCTGAACCACATTGTTCATCATCATAGGCCCATCGCATGATTGTCTGGGGATAAAGATGAGGAACAGGACTGAAAAGCAATAACAGGATCTGAAGTCAACTGACCTCAGGCCCTCCCTGTACAGTGGGTTTGTACTTTTTGGATAAGTGTTTGTGTAGGAGTACTGTATCCTGAACCGGCCCATGCCTTCCTCCAAAATCTGTTTTATTATGGATCCTTTTTTTTGTTTATTCATATTTCAATTAAGAAAAAACACTGACTTTACTCCATGTTTAACAGTCAGATTTATTGAAGTTCCAGTGCCATTCCGTGCCCCTAGGTCAGAAGCCACTGAATGGTGGAAACAACAGAGGTTTGTATTTAACATCATGCATCATGCCCCACAAATGTTGGTATACATTTAAACAATCTATACAAATTGATAAAGTGAGATCAGAGCTGAGATTACTGAAGTTCTAATTTCAGAGGGTCCAGTAAAATCATCAAGATGTTATATGCAACAGCAGATGTTTTGTTGCTCGGGAATTGACATCTCTGTTTCTCTGTTTTTAAAGTAAAAAAAGTATTCTTCACCATCTGCTTCCTTATGACTGAAACATACTTATGTGCTCATCGAAATGCTAAGCTACGTGTCATCTGCATTGCGTTGAAATACAAATTATGTTTTAGATCTCCCAGAGGCCGCATATACAGTCACAAACAAGTTGTCCCAAAGTTGTCCCCAGCTGTTCCTGGTCACGCTGTTCCTGGTCACACTGTTCCTGGTGGTCACGCTGTTCCTGGTCGTTTCTGCTTGTGTGATAATTCCAGTTTTGTTATATTGATTAAAAGTATCCTTATCGGATACAGTAGATACAAACTGATAGACTGTTTCCCGTACATTGGATCTTAACCAATGGTCAAATGAACACACAGACCACTCTCGGTTACTGATGAAAAGCTAAAAAGACTTCTAGGGTGAGAAACCTTGCAGGTTAGCTTTGACTTTCCAGAATTAGAAGTGTCTAGACGCAGAGCAAGTATTCAGAATATAGACTCTGCATGAATATTAAGTGAGGAGTGTTTTTGCAGAGGGCTGTGGCCGCCGTCTCACCCATTCCTGTGCCTCATGCCGGCGAACCTTGTCATGACGTACCGTAGCCTCAGCTTTCCCTTCTTCTACCATTAGCCCGCGTCCGACTCGATGAGAGACACTGGCCATCTCGTTACACTAGAGCCTCTGCAGACGGACACACACCAGGTTGGCAGGGTGTTGGCAGGGTGTTGGCAGGGCGTTGGCAGGGCGAGGATGGCAAAGGTTTGTGGGCCCCCAGAAGGAGAGACATACAGAGACAGACAAGCACCCAGACACACACACACACACACCCTAACCTTAACCACTTTATGCACACACACATGCACACACACGCACACACACCCTAACCTTAACCACTTTATGCACACACACATGCACACACACACACACACACACACACACACACACACGCACACCCTAACCTTAACCACTTTATGCACACACACGCACACACGCGCACACACGCACACACACACACACACAAACACACACACACACACACGCGCGCGGTCCTCTCTCCTCTGGTTGGCCCCTCTTCTCTACATTATTTCCCGTTTTTATTGAATAGTCATCTTTTGGTTCCAGAACTACAGATTGCTTATTCAAGGTAGATGCTCAGTAGCTTTCCAATCAAGCAGTGCTGTTCTTGGCATGGGGACCTTGGGTAAGCCGGTGTTTGTACAAGTTTCGCATAATCATCCCTGGAGGCCCAGAAATCACTTGTACTTAACTACAGTCTTCTCTCCCTTGTTTTTATTTTTTATTTTTCACAGGCTTTTCACTCCGCAACCTACTGCCTTTCTCCATTCTTTTACTTGTTCTTTTATTTCTGCTCGTTCATCTACAGGAGGCTTTGGGCTTTGAATTGAATGTTGTGACATTGCCCATTGTAATTCTGTCTCCAAGTCTCTCGTTAAAGCTGATGAAGGGGTGCACGTCTCCATTCTGTCTAAACATTTACATTTTGGAAATTGTGGGGGAAGTTTTTTGTCACTTTACGCGGTGAGTAATTCTTCCTTTTAAAACTGCACTGTGAGGTCCGTGTTATGGACAGAAAAAATATATCAGGGTAAACACTAACAGACCCACAATATGGAAGGACAGGTGGGAAATGTAAGCCAGGAAGGATGTCTCTCAAGCAGCACTGTCTCCCAACAACCCCACTGACTATCTAGTCACCACTGTAACTCAGTGTTCCTTGCATGCGATTGCCTTCACACTGCCTTGAAGACAAAGCTGCCTGTCAATTTATTCAGAGCTTAAATACCCATGTGTGTGTGTGTGTGTGTCTGTGTGTGTGAAGGAGAGAGGTGCGATCGGGCCTTAGTTGATTTAGCTGTGTTGGTCTACCAGACAGAGACAGCAGTCTAATCTTCACGGAGGATAATTCATCTGCTTCCTGTTTTGTCTCAATGTAACCTGAGGATTGTGACGGCGTGATAACACTCTCCCTTCTCTGATCCTCAGCACCGCCACAAATGTTTCTAGTCTGTCAGTAGAAAACAACAAACAAACCAAAATTCAGAGATAATAGCATCTTCAACTTATATTAACATCCCCTCAAAACCGGAAGCACCGCCTCAATGGCTGACAGCTATTAGCACCTCTTAATCCCAGGCACAAACAGAGCATCGGTTGAACTTCCAGCAGGAGAAATAACTTCAGGAGGCTAAAATGCCATCCTTCCATGTCACTCTACGGAGACTGTGGAGGAACACGATAGGTTGGTAGAAATGGGAAAAACGCACATACTTTAGACTGACATAGGCAGCTAAATTGATTGATTAGCGATTGTAGTGAGTGACTGGACTTTCCTACAGCTGCCAGGTGGGTAGCTATGCAGTGGGTAATGTTGTCTCAGAAAGAAGGATTCGTTGATGGTCCAAATGAAACCCTGGGGAAGGTGTCGGTGCTCGTCCCTGAGCCTGGGAGCCCACCATCAGTCGCGGCTGGTTAGCCAGGCGTCACGCCATAATGAGAGGTCACTGCAATAGGACCTCTTCTAATTCCATAATGAATCTTAGCCTTTGCATAAGAATGAGATATTTCGGATGCATGGTTTGTCAAGAGGGATTTGTGAGGGAATCTAATGTTGTTTTGCATGATACCGGAGCTTTATGTGAATGCATTATAATGAAACACTGGGTCATGGCACATTAGCTGTGTCATTTATAATAACACAGAGATGGAACCTAGATGACAGGTCTCCCTGGCTACCACTCATTTGGCAATACTGATTTCAATTTACGGCAAAATGTCACATCTGATTGTCACCATTACAGGATCAGATTTTGGATGACTGTGTAAATGTATCAAGTCAAATTACCGCTATTGAGGGCAAACAATAGTTTAATCTCTGGGGCATAAGTCAACCAGGAAATGTGCTAGTATAAATAAAAATTCCAGTTGAATCATTTGGATAGGATACTGCGTAGAGTTTAGGGGATACTGAGTAGAGTTTAGAGGATACTGAGTAGAGTTTAGGGGATACTGAGTAGAGTTTAGTAGAGATTAGGAGATACTGAGTAAAGTTTAGGGGATACTGAGTAGAGGTTAGGGGATACTGGGTAAGAGTTTAGGGGATACTGAGTAGAGTTATATATTATATAAGATCAAGTTGTGGCAAAAGCTTTCTCTCTCAAGAAACATTTAAAACGTTTCCCAACATAGTTAAGACATTTGAGAAAACCTGCAGAAAACATTGTATTCAAATATAAATGAAGCTGTCCTCAGTGTTTCAGGTAGGAAGAAATGAGGGGTTTTACATGATTCCTATTCATTTAGTAGCCTAGCTGCTTATCTCTGTTTTCCTTGTGGTCTAAAGAGTTCAGTCATAATTTCCGTCATATTACAACACAATCATTCATGAAGTATGCATCAGAATGCCAATCACTTCTTGGGGAATTGTTAGCTACCCAGGCACGTTTCACCAACGCAAACTGATGAATGGAAAAAAGTCTAATTACATTCGGTTGATAAGCTATCATCCTTATCTGGTCTTCTGTCTATCCTCGGCCTAGGAACACATTCAGCGTTCTTGTTGGGCCACTATGTGTTTTGAGGACCCAGCCTAATTCCCATTTTCAAGCAAATGTGCTAAACTTCTTGAAATAACACTACACACTGGTGCAACTAGCTGTGCTTTCATAGTTTCTCATTGAATTGTATTTCTGTACTGTGTGACGGTCTTCAGGAACCACATGCTGTTTTGTTTTTTTAGACGCATGAGGTTTGTTTTTCTTTCTCTTGGCAAAACGTCATCCAGAAACGAGTGTCCTAATCCTAATTCTGTTAACCAGAAGGACACCCACACCGCGCCCTTACAGTCTGAGCCCTTCCCCGTTTCTGTCCGTCCAGCCGTCCGTTCATCTGTCCATCTGTCATCCATGTCAGCTACCTTCAGCATGATGAAGAACAGCTGCCTGGTGGGTTTGCAGTCCGGTGGGGATCGTCTCAGTACAACCCCACTGCCATGTATGGGGACTTTCAGACGGCCGACTAGACAGCATATCAACCAGCCAACTTGGAACTCCTGCCGAGGATGACCAAACCAATGTGTTGACCGGGCATGTCCTCATGGCCTCCCCCCTGTAAAACCTGATCAATCAGGCGACTACCATGGGGACCTCTGGGGGGGGATATCGCCTCCTAATAGAAACAATGGTTTCCATTTACTCCGCGTAGCCCACTGCTCTCAGGTCTCAGCCTCACTGTTCCATATCGTCTAATAAACACTCTGGGAGAGTCTGTCAAGCCACAAGCACACACACACGCAGGCATGCCCACTCATGTCGTACTGACTTAGTGATGTCGTTAATGTCAGACAGATTGTGTGCGTATTCAGAGTGTCTGTAGCAGGGGCGACGTGACACCAGCGGGTCGATGGTTAAAAGTTAACAAGCTGTACGCTATGTCTGGCTATATGAGGAGGTTATGTTGGTCCACAGTGCTTTGAATGTTTAATGAAAAATCGGAATCTTGAAAACTTGGTCTGGCTTTCCAAACGTACATCAAAGCTCACAGGGTGGAGATCATTATCTAGTGTTTCTACTATCGAAACAACATTGGAAAGGCGTTTTGGTAAAGCTTTAGGAGTTATTGTGTTCGTGTATGACTTTACAGCACAAACCCAAACACTTGTTTTACTATAATTGTTTTACCAAAAATCTAAGCCTAACCCCGACTTCCAAACCTAATCTTTAGTGCCTAAACTTAACCCTAATTTTAATCACTAAACCCAATTAGAACACTACCTCTAATCTTAACCCGAAGTCTGAACAGCCTTGAAGAAAATGGAGGAATGGCTAAATCCTCACTGGTCAGTATTTAGCAAGGGCTACCACTGAAGACATCTGATGTACTAATACACGCACAACAAAGGCTATGGCAGATACACCATATTTACCCATGACTACTCACCCATTTCACTACCACACGCAGACAGTCATGCTGAATTCCTGTCTGATTAGATGCTTCTGGGAGAAACATTGTGTGTGTGTGTGTGTGTGTGTGTGTGTGTGTAGGTATGCATGTGTGTTTGTTTGTGTGAACACATGTATGTGTTTGAAACACCTATCGTCCGTAGCATGAAGTGCTGCAAATCTATGGAAACGACAGCTTCCTTCTTCCCACTAGTGCAGTTTTCTTTGTCCCTTTACAATAAAAAATATACATACTTTTTTAGGGCTTTGGCATAGAATAACAAGTATATAAATTGTATGCCAAGACACTTACTTACTTCAAATTTTTCGTGCCCTGGAATTTCTTCCAAGAGTTCAAGTGAGCTTAAATTTCTGGTGTATTCATCGTACGAGACAGGTGGCAATATTTCCTTCATATGAAACCCATTAACTTGCAATGATTGAGACTGTAGTCCTTAGTGTCAAAAGGTGAACAAACGTAAAAGTTAGGAATGTATGACTGTCATTGGAGTAGCTTACCAGAGTTATCTTTAACACTATCTACATTCACTGTACAGGACTAAATTTAATTTATGTGGGACTGTTTCTGTCAGATCTGTATTTGAGCACATATTTGTAAAATATTGTTTTTGTATTTGTGAGTAGTGGACCATATATTCCAAAAGTAAGCTGCCTAAAGTAAGCAGAAATGGTGGTCTGGATACAAATTAAATCAGCCTGCGTTGAAATACCACATGAAGAACGTCAACAAGGTTTTTAAAAAATTGCCAACACAAATAATATTATGTTGTAAGTTGGTTGTGAACATGGGTAATGTATATGCAAGTGCATTTGGTTTTCATATAACATTCATGAATCTATGAGTTCCTTGGATCTTATGTATAAATAACTAATCACCTTCTAAGTGATTGTGAGACTCGTGTGACAGTAAAGAAAATACACATACAGTATGTCAATGTGGGATTCTCCTGTTTTTACAGATGGGTCATGAAGCTCAAACCATTCAGACTCATCTATATTTTTGTGAAAAGAACAATCGTCGGAATCGTTTGGGTTGTGCCCTGACAGCCCACTCACCCTGACCCCACAGAGCACATGCTGGAGAGGTTGAACTGTGATACGGCTCTCGTGGTCAGTGTAACTCCAGGGTAGCAACTTCAAGAAGACCAGTCTCATATTTTAATGCAGAGCACAAAAAGCCAGGCTTTCATTGTCAAAATGCCTGAAAGATGCTTGCTTGTTAGACACATGCACTTATCTTAATGTATGGAAAGCAAACCTGAGTGAAATGGGTCCAACCTTCCTTTACTGAAAATCATTTTTAATTTGAGAAACGTGTTATGATTTTTGCATGTGTAAACAGAACTCGAAATGTTAGATGACTTGCTGCCTGGATCTTTGGCCTTGGTTAGATTGTACTATGAAAGGCAGTTTCATATTCATAGTGGAGATATAACAGATCTACCAGCCAACATGAAAAAATGATATTGTGACAGCTCCTTTGGATCTACCAGGCAGCAGAACCTGAGCAGCCCAAAATACTGGTCGATTTGGAACTACAGCTTTCAAACATAAATCCCCTTTAACTCAAAGTCTTAAACAATAGCAAAGTTCAGTGCACCAAAATAGAAGTGTAATTACCACTCTCCGCTTCATTGAGGAACTAGGCACTTCTCAATTTCAAAAATATCTCAAGGGTATCTTTGTGTATAGGAACACATTCATCAGAGAATTCAGAGAAATAATGAAGAAATCACTGTTTAAAAATGCTATGTCAAAGCCAGCAACTAAAGAAAAAAGTCCAACTATCAGCATTAATAAGTATTGTTGCTTCGGTTTTCAGACAATTCTACATTGCAGGAAAGTTCCAAGATGGAAAATTGGCCACGTTCTTTATATTCAAACATACAACTTTTGCACGTAATTCCAGTCTTCAAGCAATAGAATGATTAACTCAACCAGCTTAAATGCTAGGCCAACCCACTGTATAATGCTGCAGCCTTTAGTTTTTATAGACAAACATACATCTATATTTTACAGTAGTAGCGATTGTACTGATTGTGTTATGTTCGTGCTAAGTGCACCGATTTCCTTGTACTGTGTTCAGCAGACTTGTGTAATCCATTACCATTAATGGGTTACTGGAATGGGATTGAGTTAGTGTTAAATTCCAGAACCCTTGTGATTTCAATATTTCACTTTCATAACTACAGCAACTGGTCTCCTCACTTCCCAGAAGAGGTGATGCATCACATTGGTAAACACGCACCTGCCCCAACTTTTATGAAACATGTTGCTGGAATCAAATTCAAAATGGGCATGTATTTTTCAAAAAAACAATAACATTTCTCAATTTCAACATTTGATGTTGTCTTTGTACTATTTTCAATTCAGTACAGGCATACATGATTTGCACCGTATTGCATTCTGTATTCATTTGCATTTTACCCAGCATCCCAACTTCTTTGAAAAAGGGGTTGTAATAAAGAATGCTGTTGAGACTTACAAGCCTGGATGTGCAGTGGATATAAAAAGTCTACACACCCCTGTTAAAATGGCAGGTGTTTGTGATGTTATTTTTTTGACAAAGATAAATCATGTCAGAACTTTTTCCACCTTTAATGCAACCTATAACATGAACACAATAATTGAAAAAAATACTGAATTCTTTGAGAAAAAATAAAAAAAATAACCTGGTTGAATATGTGCGCACACCATAAAACTAAAACTTTGTTGAAGCACCTTTTGATTTGATTGCAGCCCACTCTTCTTTGCAAAAGCGCTCTGTGCACAGCCCTCTTCAGATCACCCCAGATATGTTGAATTGGATTCAGGTCTGGGCTCTGGCTGGGCCATTCCAGAACTTTAATCTTCTTCTGGTGAAACCATGCTTTTGTGGATTTGGATGTGTACTTTGTGTCATTGTCGTGCAGAAAGGGAAACTTCATCTTCATATTTCTAACGGATGCCGGAAGGTTTTGTGCCAAAATTGCTTGGTATTCGGAACTGTTCATAATTCCCTTCACCCTGACTAAGGCCCAGGATCCAGCTGAAGAAAAACAGCCCCAAAGCATGATGCTGCCACCACCATGCTTCACTTCAAACATACCTTTTGGAATTATGTCTGAAAGGTGAAACCTTGGATTCATAAGATCATAACACATTTTCTCATGTGCTTTTGGGAGACTTATGTTCGCATTTGCAAACTTCAGCTGGGCTTGGATGTATTTTATTTTTTTAAAGGCTTCCGTCTTGCCACCCTACTCCATAGCCCTTTCATATGAAGAATACGGGAGATTGTTGTCACATGTAGCCAGTACTTGTAAGAAATTCCTGCTGCTCCTTTAAAATTGCTGTAGGCCTCTTGGAAGACTCCCTGACCAATTTTCTTCTTGTCTTTTCATAACATTTTGGAGGGACGTCCAGTTCTTGGTAATGTCTGTGTTGTTCCATATTTTCTCCACTTGATGACTTTCTTCACTGTGTTCCATGGTATATTAAATGCTTTGGAAATTATTTTGTACACTTCCTGTTTTTCTGACTGATATCTTTCAACAATGAGATCCCTCTGATGCTTTGGAAGCTGAACTGTATTTGTGATTAATCAGAGTCACTTTAAATGATGGCAGGTGTGTAATGACTTCTATTTAACAGTTTGAATGTGATTGGTGAATTCTGAAAACAGCCACATCCCCAGTAATGAGAGGGTGCACACTTTTGGGTGTCCCTTTGGTTGATGCTTGGCAATATGGGTTGATTGATTTCCTGCTTGTTGGCCCCTGTCCGGGGCCTCCCCCGAATAGGGCAACAGTGTTACTGGACCCCCCCTGTCTCTGCCCCAAGGTATTACGCTGCTAAATTATTGTGCTGGGGGAGTAGGGTCAGTTCTCCTTCTCCACTATGAATCATTGTAAATCTAAGGAATGCACTAAGTTTTAAATTTAGGAGGACATGAGGTCTTGGCCCACACCTGTGGAGGACCAGGCTTGACTCGTTGCTGTCTCTTTCCAAAGTCCTCCTGGTTGTGTTGCAGATCAAGACGATACCTGACGATTTCAGCTGCCACTCTGCTGCCCCCCGTCTGTCCCTGTCCTCGTCCATCTGGTCATGCCTCCCATCTGGACTAGGTTTAAATACACTCTGGGCTCAGCCCACATGCATCGATTCATTATTACAATTTGGCATTTAGCATTCGCATTAGCATTCTTTATGGCATTAGCATTCTTAATATATTCACCCAGCACAGCCAGAAGAGAACTGGTCACCCCTCTGAGCCTGGTTCCTCTCTAGGTTTCTTCTTAAATTTTGGCCTTCTTAGGAGGTTTTTCCTAGTTCAACACTACTGTTGTTTGCTCCTTGGGGTTTAAGGCCGGGTGTTTTGTGAAAGCACTTTGTGACAACTGCTGATGTAAAAAGGGCTTTATAAAATATATTTGATTGATTGATTGATTGCACACTTACGCAACCAGGTTATTGTAAGGTTTTTATTTTCATTATTTTCAATTAAATTGTTCACATTACAGGTCACATTAGAAGTGGAAAAAGTTCTGACATGATTTATGTTTATCTCATTCTTTGACATCCCAAAAACCTGGCATTTTAACAGGGTTGTGTAGACTTTTTATATCCACTGTAATTTCTCTGACTTTCTCAGCACAGACCATTATCTTTGCTGGACTGAATTTTCACTTTACCAAGGATTATCCTGACATAAAGCTGTGGGTGGCTTTTGGCATTGATAAAAACCACCAGGAGATGTGCATCAACACCATCTGTGAAACACTTGGAATATGCAATCATTTTAGCAGGTCTCCACGCATTTACAGGTTGTGATGCACCCTCACAGTTTCATGGAAAGGGCAAAAAGACAGCTTGGAGTGCATAGAATTGATTTCCATAGGTGACTGATGCCTCTGTTTCCATGGCAGCTGAACCGTTCCAACCCGTTGATCTACCCTCACGATAAAAATAAAAAAACAACGCTCAAAGTCACATGGAAAGTCACATGATGGCGCGTGTATAAAACACAGTATGTGCTCTACTGAACTCGCCGCATATGAAAACATGTTGTGGAAGAACTCCTCACAGGCAATGAAGAATGAAGACTGAAATCGTAATATTAGACCATCTTGAATCCATGTTTTCACGTGGGAAGTGATGCCCCTCGGGTGTTTTCAAGCAAATACACCAAATGTCTAACCTGGCCCTAATACCAACATGACCACCCAGTGATCCCTAGCTTCCAACTGGCTCTTTCGTCCCCTCTTCCCCCCTTTTCCCTCAGGCTGCTAGTGCAAATGACAACGTGTTAGTCAACTTACCAGATAAAATATCTAAGTAAATAAAGGAAACATGGTAGACGGCAGTTAGCTTGACCGAGGTCACTTTGCTCCAGGACTACCTTTGTTTTATGTTAGTTTATTCATCAGCTTTTATAGCGCTAATCATTGTATTATAAATAATATGCTGGGGCTACATTCAGTTACCACCCCCCACTGAAGTCTTCCTCATAGATTATGAGACAACATGCTGAATAAACTAATAAATTAGCTGGTTTTGCATAGAACCTGTTTTTTTAGCATATTCAACAGCAACTGAATTGCAGAATTTTTCCTAACATACCCTTTTCCAAACGTTAACATTGTGATCACATCATCCTAAAATCTGAGGAGATATTCCTTAACTGCTATGTACATTCCCCTTTCTTTGCTTCCCTGGTGAGCCTCCTTTGTCCACTATAATTGAAAGTCTGTCTATATGTAGATTTGTTTAATTATTTGACAGGACAATTATTCCGTAGCCGTATTAGCGACACACATACACTCATTATGGCCCAAGCAACAGGTTTAATCATTCGTTCATTATTAATCCAACAAGCTGACAACAAAGCAGTTTGTTTTTCTGACTCACTCGCATCTATTTGTTTAGGTGTGTCTCCAGTCTGTTCCCTACTCCTCTGGATCTCTCCTTGTCAGGAGTCGGCATACACACCACAAACGAAATAAGAGGCCATCCGATTGTTTCCACGTGCCACCGAGGTACGACAATATTTTATATTTAACAACTCATCTCATCTTTAGCTGTGATTAATTTTGATTGTACAGAATACTTTTTTAAAAGGGTAATATTTATAAGCTGACTATCTGCCAGTTGCTGAGTCGAGTCAGGGTCCTTATCCCTGTTATACGCCCTGGAATTGGGCCTCCATGGCAGGTCCTATTCCAGCCGGTTCTGCCCGGTATAGGGGGGTTGGACTTCACTCTGAGTCTGGTTTCCCTGGATTGGTATTAGGACTGAGCCTGGAGCGAAGAGGTGTGGTTAGCCGGACGAGGAAACGATCGGAAGCCCCCACCACAAGAGAAGCTGTACTGGCTTGTTTGTAAGCCTTACCTATTCAATCATTCGCAATTTGCCATCATAATTGAGTCCTGCCGAAGAGGGACAAGTTTGGCAATTAAAGGTTCAGTGGGTTGCAGCTGTGTTTCACATGAGTTCGTTTTCTTCCCCCTCTTTGTCTATCTGTCTCTCTCTCTCCTTCACTCTGGCTTTATCGCTTTCTCGCTCTTTCTCTTGAACCCTGCAATCTTTCACAGGAGGGGAGAAGGGGCGTAGGAGTGGGGGGGGCATTCCAAATTGAAACATCTGGGTTCCCATGTTGAAACAATGGCCCTGTTCCCCTGGCCCATTAGCAGACTGATGAGTGAACAGTTAGCTGCATCAACCCAGCACGTCTGGTTTTCTTGAAGGTCTTTAATCATAGCTTATCTACACCAACATTACCTTGTCTCACTCCTTTAATTCTGTCCATTCCCTCCCCCCATCCCTCTCTCTCTCTCTCTCTCTCTCTCTCTCTCTCTCTCTGCATGCTTGGAGTATGAGTGAACGCTGGGTGAGTACAAGTCCCGTGTGGGGTTGGACACCCTGTGTTTCTTTTCTTTTTATATGCACGATTTAGCTTTTTTAAGTGGTAGAATGAGGTATTGTTGTTCTTGTTAGAGTTGCTGTGATTTAGGCGGGGATGGCGTTTCCCAGACAGGGGAGGAGATTCCCAGGTCTAGGTTGGGGGTCAGGAGGGGGGTCAGTGGAGCTAGTTTCCAGAATGAGGAGGTGTCCAGAACCAGTGGTGGGGTACGGTGTGGGTCAGGGGAGCAAGTTGCAGAGGGGATGCTTGGTACTAGTTACTCTATATTGTCTGGCAAGTGAGGCCTACTGGTTTTTCTATGCCAGAGTTTTCGGGCATCCAGGGATCCAGTGTTGTTAGGAAATGTAGAGGATGTGACAGTGCTGTAAATGTGTATGAGTGGGCCTCGACCGCTAGGATCTAATGTGGAGACAGGTGATTGTGGGCAGGTCAGCTTCATACTGGGATCGCTCGGCACTAACCAGGGACGTTTCAGTGGGGCAGCGATGGGACAAAGACCTGGGAATGAGTAGAGGAGGTGTGTGCCAGACTGTCTGCATGGAAACAGTCGCTGCCTCAGCTGTCCTACAGGCTAAAGGCTTCGGTAGCCAATAACCTCGATACCTCAACCCAGGGGTGCAGACGGATGATTCTACAGAACCAGCGGGTCTGAATCCGGATCTAAACAGAACCCTTTGGATTAAAGCTGCAGCTATGCATGAAGGCGGGCAGGGACGTATGGACATGTCTTCAAGGATCCAGGCTTGACATATTTACTCTCTCCCTCTCTGTTGCTGTCCATTTCACTCACCCCCTCTCCATCTTTCTCTCATAGTTTATAACTAACTAATGTAATGAGACTGAGTCCTTGAAAAGAGCTATATTTGTCCCATGCTCCTCAGGTACACTGTTTCTCAGTGCATTGTTTCTGGGTGTTGCTGGGTTTTGACATTGCTGTGGAACAACAGCACCGTGCACGTGGAAGCGAATGATGTCAAGACTAGCACACGGGAATGTCGTAGTTATCGGAGAGATGAACGCTGGGTAAACGTGCAGAGCCAAGCCATTCAGAGCTCTGACTGGGTTTGGGTTAGCAGCATTGAACAGAAGGCATAATGGGTAACAACATGTCCCTGTAGCTCAGTTGGTACTGTAGATCGCCTAGGATATTGGGTTTAGCGCCCAGGAACACCCGGCACCTGAAGTGTGCATGCAAACCTTTACATCATTTTGGATGAAGACATCTGCTACACAGCATAGAGCATGTCATGAATCATCAGTCTAACCTGTCTTTGATGCTTACATTTTTGATGTATTGATCAATGATCAAAGGACTATGCTATCCTGATGAAAGTATGGTTCACACCGACACAGAGAACAAACGGAATTATGGCTTTGGACACCAGTGTTGAAGAAAGAATGTATGCAATATATGATGAATAGTCTTCTATTCCGCTTTGAACCAAGTAAAGAAAAGCTTTTGACATTATGCATTTCATGTGGATGTTTAGCAACTGCCAGTGACCACATCCATTAAAACGGTCTCACCAACCCTTCAGTACACATTCATATATTGATGAATAAATAACTTACAGGTTTCCTTTACTTCCTTTTTCTTGCTCTCATGTGGACAGAAACTATTCTTTCCCAGCTTTACTCTCTGTGCCTCCACTTCTATCCTCCTCTGTATCTTTCTCGCTCTCAAGAGAAGGTTGTCATAAGTTTAATTGCTGCAGGTGACACAGAGGTAGGAAAAACAGAATTAACCTTGTCAGCCCAAAGACATTTTCTCCCCTCCTACATCCAACCCATCAATTAGACTTAAGTCACCATGGCCCGCGGCTGCAGACAGCTTAGAGTCAGAAACACCCGTCTCTCACAGGAAAGAAAGATGAGAGAGAGACGGCCAGAATCAGACAGAGAGAACAACAGAGAGGAGGAGAAAGATAGGATCGAACACAGAGATGAAGAAAGATAGCGATGTTAACAGAACACAGAGGAAAGTGATGAAGAGAGAACAACAGAGAGAAGAGCGAGAGAAAGGGGGAGAGATAGAGGGCAGACCCAGAGGGGAAGATAATAACTGCAGGCTATGTAAAATGATCCAATGTCAGTTGTGTTTGGGAGGGAAAGCACTTGTCTCTGTTTGAAGGTCACACTGAAGTACTGTACCGAGGCCCTCTGAAGAGGCTGTGGAGTAGAGAGCTCTGCCTTCTGCCCCTGCCTCTGAAAGCTTATGGGACATTATTTTCTCATATTATCATACTGTTCCCAACAAAACATCCCCTTCACTAAAGAAGTGTGTGTTCTTTCTGCGTGTGCGCGTGCGCGTACGTGTGTGCAAGTGTGTACTGCGGGTATACGTCTACGCTTTTTCTGTGTGTCTGCAAGCGCGCGAGTGCATTGTGTGTCTGTGTGTGTGTGTGTGTGTGTGTGCGTCACTGCTTGTGTGCGTGTGTGAGGTTCACCTACCCCCACAGTGATGTCTTTGTGTGGTTCTGTGGGCCCCTGACGCCAGCCTGCTTCCTGACAGTGATAATGGAACTTCCAGCCATCCACAACACACACTCACAAAGGCCTAAAAGCTTTCCTCCTCTCTCCCTTTCAACCGTCTCTACTTTTCCTATGGCATTCTTATCGCTTTGCCCTTTTCTCACCGGAGCTTCAAACAAACGCACGCACGCACGCAGATACACGCACATACACACGCACACGCGTGCGGTCTCACAGGTCAAGTCATGTTGCTGAAAGATGAATGGCTGCGCGCTATCTCTTGCTTCCCTCATTAAAAAGACATGCATATTACATGAGAAAGAAAACCATGCACATTTAGTGTATCACTTGACCTCAACACAGATGCCGTGAAAGCACTGAATTGAACCAGACTGAGGGAGAAGGGGGGGCAGACCACCTTATGACATCACTGTCTCTGCCATTAACCCCTTGTTGTCAGCCCAGTCAGTCTCTCTATACCTGAGTCTCTCTGCCTCTCTTAAGTATTTTTTACAGGCTGATAAAAAAAAAAAATTGCTGCCCCCAGGGCACCAGATACATTAACACAACAAAGAGAGGCACTGGATCACATTACTCAGCCTGGACCAACACGTTCTGGACTGTGGAGAATAGGGGTCAAACAATGGGAAATGTATGTGTGTGTGTGTGTGTGTGTGGGAGCGATACAGAGGAAGGAATGCCCACCGTTTCGTTCGTTTGTGATCCTCTTGTGTTCCCGTCTCCATGTCGGAGGACCTCATCCGCGACGGCGCTTGACTGCATCCCGGCAACGCAGCCAAGAGGCGGAGGGGGGGGGGAGCCCTCGCTGAGTCGGGCGAGCGTGACCCTGCCGGAGCAGAGCTCTGAAAGATGAGGAGATGAGGGTAGAGCTGAGTGGCCTGTAGCTAAGCTGTAATGCCTGACTGCTGTGCATGCATGTGTGTCTGTGTGTGTGTCTGTGTGTGTGTGTCTGTGTGTGTGTCTGTTTGTGTGTCTGTGTGTGTGGGTTTCAAAGAGACAGAATGTGTTATGAGACACCTGTTGCCTTTTCCTCTCTGCTGACAAGATGTCCTCCCAAAAACCACACATTTTGTAAAACATGTCGGAAGTCAGGGAGAAGGCGCTGCGTGTGCATGTATGCGCATGTGTGTGCATGCGTGTGCATGTAACACATTTCTACCATTTAGCAACCTGGGAGGGCTTACCGAAGCATAGTAAGTCATTTTGCAAGACCTGGAAATAACCCTTTCAGGTGAGTTTAGCAGACCAGCCGGTTTGCACAGGGCCAGAAGTTTCAATGCCGCCCGACAATACGCCGAGCTGTAATGCCGGACCACGATTCGCCTCCGCCAGAGTTTGTTTGCTTATTTTTAGCTGATCAGAGCACAAAAGCAACAGATAATAATACAGGGGGAGAAAAGAGAGGTTTTGAAAGTGGTCTTTTGAAAGAACGAGATCCAGAGGCACAGGGGTAGTACTTCCTGGAGATTCTCTCTGTAAAGCTTTTAAGAAAATGACAGTGTTTTTATCCCACCTTTCCAGCAACTGCAGCAATTTCCTGAAGTCAGAGATGTACCGTCACTAAAAATAGAAACAACATAATAACAAATGATGAAGTTGACATTTGGACTGAATTTCAATAGCGGTAATTCATATGCTCACTGAGGTTCTTTGTTCACCCTCAATCCTACAGTTCTGTACCTGTACAGAAGCCCACCAGATGGTTCTACTCTGGGAGAAATCTGCGGAGAAAGTTTCTACCCAGGACAACTTAAGAACTCTTCTGGAACCTTGTTTTTGAGTGAACACAAATATCGTCCATTAAAGTTACCTCACAGATATGATCTTTCTGTATTCAGCCCCCCTCTCCACATGGACACAATTAGAATGTAAAATAGATTCACTGGGTTTTATATTACTTTACTATTTTAGGACCAATAAATTAATTGTTTATCCGTACATAAGTGTCAAGGTGTGTCTTTTCCGGCACTCCTGTACTTTCCATCTCGCCGACAGAACTGCGCGGCCTGAGGAAAGATTGCTCGTTGTGTTGGCATCACTTGCCTGTCGACCACAAATGTCAGCAGGCGTGGGAAACATGTTGCCATATTGAGCCACCCTAGGATCTCAGTGGAACGCTGAAACCGCTGGCGTGTGTTTGACTTGGGAGAGCAGTGTGACAACTTCCCACAGGAAGCCAGAGGCCCTTCCTGTTTCTAAGCTTCCCTTTGAAAGGTCCCTAACATATTTACCAACATGTTTATGTCCTCTGGCGTAGCTCGTAGACAGATCCACTGCACACTGTGGAACCTAAGTCTCTTCAGTCAGCTGGCAGAGGTTCCATCTCAGACCAAAACGCTCCAGCTCTAACCCCGGGTGGATGGGGTGATTAAACTGTTTGTAAAATATGTTTTCGCCACTTGCTACCGAGCACAGCCATTCCCCCTCGACCGTCACCAAATACCTGCGCATTTTCTCTTCTTTCACTACAAACACGCTGGCCTGGGTGGTAGTCTCCACCAACAGAGCGGGTGATGGAATCCGCACAAGTCTGTAAAAAGCCCAAATGAACAGCCTCTGTCCAAATCCTTCAGGCCCACCTGGGCGACGCCCTTGGTTCCAATTGGCTAGGAGGTCCACTCCCCCCGCCCAATTATCCAATGGAAGGACTCATGATACAGGTGCAGTGTTCAAGCTGGAGCGTTAACTGGGAAAGAAAAGTGCCATGCAAAAGCACAGATGAACTCAAAACGTGACACCAGGTCACTGCAGCATCGGGAGTCCCTCCACTGCACATCGAGATAATAGTGTGCACAGCGAACCAAGGTGAAATGTGAAGAGTTACAATGAACACGAACATGTCGGACAAACTGACATGTAACAGAAGCCTGAAACAAACACCAACTTTTGCAGAAACGTTCGTGTGTGCGTGTGTTTCTGTATATGTTGGTTTTGTGTGCAGTGTGTTTGTGTAAATGTTGGTTTGTGTGCAGTGTGTTTGTGTATATGTTGGTTTTGTGTGCAGTGTGTGCAGTGTGTTTGTGTATATGTTGGTTTTGTGTGCAGTGTGTGAGCGTGTTTGTGTATATGTTGGTTTTGTGTGCAGTGTGTGCAGTGTGTATGTTGGTTTTGTGTGCAGTGTGTTTGGGTATATGTTGGTTTTGTGTGCAGTGTGTTTCTGTATATGTTGGTTTTGTGTGCAGTGTGTGAGGGTGTTTGTGTATATGTTGGTTTTGTGTGCAGTGTGTTTGTGTATATGCTGGTTTTGTGTGCAGTGTGTTTGTGTACATGCTGGTTTTGTGTGCAGTGTGTGAGCGTGTTTGTGTATATGTTAGTTTTGTGTGCAGTGTGTGAGGGTGTTTGTGTATATGCTGGTTTTGTGTGCAGTGTGTTTGTGTATATGCTGGTTTTGTGTGCAGTGTGTGAGCGTGTTTGTGTATATGTTGGTTTTGTGTGCAGTGTGTGCAGTGTGTTTGTGTATATGTTGGTTTTGTGTACAGTGTATTTGTGTATATGTTGGTTTTGTGTGCAGTGTGTGAGCGTGTTTGTGTATATGTTGGTTTTGTGTGCAGTGTGT
>JACXGJ010010313.1:0-22219 GCA_016801105.1 Esox niger | reverse complement strand
GAGAGAGAGAGAGAGAGAGAGAGAGAGAGAGAGAGAGAGAGAGAGAGAGAGAGAGAGAGATAGAGGGGGTGATTTCAGGTGTGTGACCATACAGAATTATTTTAGCACGATTAAGTAAGATTAAAATTATAAAATAATGATTTAGCCGCCCTCGTTATGATATTTGTAATAATGAGAGCACCAATAATACAACAAGCGGGCCATATATACATTATATTTTACATTATATATAATACCTTATATAATCATTCCAAATGTTCTATTCGGTGGGTCCACAAAATGTAAGTGAACAAAACATTTTAACACATTGATTTTTTTATTGAAATTGTGAGAGAATTCAACAAAAAATGAATTTACCCGGACAACCAGCATAAACAAGAAAGGCTTTCAATTTAAATATATTTATATATAGATATGCATGATGCACCCATTTAAAATGTTATCATTCCTTCTGTGTTGGAGTGAAATGACCTGAGGTTTTCCTATATCTTGCGTCTCCTGCAGATAATAGCCAGGTATGTGGATAAATAGGGAGCTTTCTCTCACTTTATCACCCTCCTTTCTATCTCTCTTTCTCTCTTGTCTGTTATTAGTGTTTGCAGAGAGAGACTGCAGATAAACATGGCACGTTTTTTTCCTCCACGTGTCACAGGAGGAAAATCAGCAATGCATCACAGCGAGAGACATGTTCTGGTTGAAAACAACAAGCGCTAAATAGCTATAATTTACAGTATAGCCTACGTTCATGTAAAATGAAAAACAAAAAAGCAACGAGTTAAACTCTAAATAATATATACACGTCAATGTACAGTATTGAATAAATTAATAGTCTACCAATTGCATATTGTTGGATTCCTTTATAGCTTATTTACATGTTTTTATTTATTTTTAATACATAAATAGTTCAAACAATTCTGGCAGAAATTATAGGCTCTCTTCTAACAATTATTTTCACGTAACGTTCATCTTCACCATCCCTTTTGAAATAGCCTATTTTTAAAAACGTTTTGGATTTAGCTTGTTTTCCACTCTTCTACAGCAGGGTTCTCTCGTTCAACTCCGGTTTTCGAGGGCAGAAACGCGTCAGGGTTTCATTCTCTTCTTTAATCGGGACACCAGGTTAGTGCAAGTACCTACCAGGTAAAAACAAACATGTTTTTTTCCCTCTACGTTTCGGAGTTGAAGAGCCCTGTACAGTTTGTACTTATACTGCAGTGCCTTTCTTAATAAAACAAAAGCATACATATTATAGTTTAAAGAAGTAGTCACTTCAGTCTTGAAAACAATGCCACAACGTTGCCACTCATTTTAACGTCAACGTGCCAGGCATATAGAATGATGTTAGTAAGTTTTCCTCATTGTATAGTGGGCCTATCCTTGTCATGTGCTTACGTTTTCACCAGCAGCCTTAAAACTTAAATGCCCACATTTGGTTTGCATATTATTTCAATGATCAGGTATCCTATTAGGCCCTTTATTAAAAGCATATACCCACACAAGTGACAGCAACTGTTTTCTCTCCTTCATTCCCTGCGCCCGTTTTCAGTCCATGTGCGCAAAAAGGTAGGCATGTATGGGCCCTTCCTTGCGTAATGTGCTGTACAAAACAATGTTATTGAGTCTTCTGAGATTTCAAGACAGGTCGTGAAGAAATATTTAATTCCGATATTGAAATCAATTAGGAGAGTCTCTAGGGGGACACGTCTCTCTCTGACTCTCCAGTCCGCTTACAAGTCTCTGGATATTTTGGAGCTCATTGATAGAGTCCTTCATCGATTTGGGTGAGCTGGTCCTATGACTCGAACCTGCTTTGTGGTTGTGATGCTCAGGCACGGGGCTCGTCTCCCTACTACCGGATTTGGAGGATTCGGAGCCGGGGTTTAGGCCGCCTGGCAGTCCTGTGGTGAGCAGACTTGTGCTCTGGGCCATAGATACCGGGATATGGTAAGGGTTGAACCGAAGCCGGGGACGCGAGCTTGTGAGAAAGGGATTCCTCGATAGCGAGCTAGCAGTGGTGCTAGCAGGCATGGCGGAGGCCGCGGCTGCAGCAGCAGCCATGTATGTGTATGGGTAAGGAAACAAGCCTCCAAAGGTCGGCATGGGAATGCCCTGGAATCAGATAGGAGAAATGGCAGTTAGTACTGAAACTTTAGTTTGCTGTTGATATATTCAGACAACAATGTAGTCTACTCAAGTGACAAGACCAAAGGCTTACTAAACCTTTGGAAACCCGCATAACAACCCAATTACGCAATCCATAAGAGCGAGTTGACTTTAATAAATCTACATAAAATGAATGTTGTTTTAATGGGAAAGGTTGATGATTTTTACCATGTTCAATAACCCGGAGAATTTGAATAATTAAATATTTGAATAAATATATAGTTAAGATCCAAAATCAGATCAAACTTTATATTGGATATTGTTTAAACGCACTTGCGTTTTTTCACAATTCCTGGGTTAATTAATTCATGAGAATCTTGAGCTTGTTATTTTTCACAAATAGAAGACTGCTTTGAAATACTATGAACATAAATGTTGTTCAGTAGGCTGCCTCTCAGAAAACGAGCAGGAGCCTCAGGTCTCCGTCTAGGCCTAACGTCGATCTACCTGTGATCCGATCAACTAACAAACAACATACTGTTCCTTGCGTTTGAGTCCTGCCCAAAATCAGCCGGCAAAATCTGTCAAATCAAATCTGTTGGTAGGCCACACTTCATTTCGTTAAGAGTGCGATATTTAAACTAATTTTGCACAAATTTGCAACTTTGGCCCGAATGTAAAACTCTTCCTTCATTGGCTATTGTAGGTCTAAATGATATGGGGCTCATAACAGTGCTGACAAACAAAAAGCAAAAATGTCTACCAGTAATCCCAGCTTAAACTACGTGTTGCATGACGGACTAAAGTCTCCCTTACCTGCGAGGCCAGCATGTGCTGCGACAGATGGAAGGGGAAAGGGTTCGGAGTACCCCCTGTGCCCTGGGCTGAGAGGCTGCCGTTTTCCATACCACTTGTTCCAGATACCGAAGCCAATAAATGCCCCATGCCCATGGCGGAAAACGCTCCGGGGCCCATAGCAAACTGCCCAGGGTGAAATAGCATTTGTCCGGCGTTCAAAGGGTTAAAAAACTGCTGACTTTGCAGGCCTGACAGGGCCAGGCTCTGCAGGTGGCTCGCGCTGAAGTGTGAGGGACTCTCGGTTTGAACCATAAGCGGTGAAAAACCTTCATTACTCGCGCTTATCCCGCCGCTGTCTGTGGTGTCCTTTTTAGACGAATCCGTAGTGTCTTTCCTGTGTCTGGTCTCCGTTTTGTCATCTTTCTCAAGGTTCCTTATACTAAATATGGACTCGTTCGGCTTCCTTGAATCGGGATAATCGTCTTTCTTGTCCAGACTAGGTTTATCCTTTACTCGGTCCTCGCACCTCGGGCTGAATGGAGAAGGCGGCTCCCCAGCAGGGCTGTTCGATGCGGTACAACGATCATCCTGGTGTTCAAGTTCTTGTTCACTGTCAGTACAGGTTTTATCATCTGTTATAAAAAAGTAAAAAAATAATCAGGTAATAACTGAATGTTTGTGGGCTTAAATGAAAAAAAGAATCCACACAATGCTAGACCTATGTCACGCACAGACATAAATATTCATAAAAACAGCATCAATAATGGAAAGTTAAATAACAGTTGAAACAGCAGTGGTTAAAACATTCACAAGCGGCCCCACACGCACTCGTGTAAGTGATTATTTTAAGTATACAGTCATGATTTAGTGTTAACATGCCTTAGACATTTCCTTCCTACATGTCAGCCCAAAAGGCCTAACGGAGCTTTAACATGGGGCCTTTTTGTTGTATTTTTAGTGGGCAAACTCTTTCTGCTTCCACAGAGTAAATATAGACGTCAGTAATAAATGAATGCTTAGCAGTCAAACGTTATAGGGCTATGCATTTCAACACGATTCGGTTATCTCGGATTTGTATGTGGTTTGAACAGGTAGGTATTCTGACAAAAGTTAGTCTGAAGAAAAAAATCTGTTTAAAATCAAATTTTCCTTTCGATATCTAAAATGTAGGCCTAGGCCATTGCCCTACGTACAAATGCCTTATATTTAAGCCTATTTAAATATATTTGATTTAGTCAAAAATGTGTGTTACCTCGGCTAATTCGACTGAACCTTAGCGGGCTGGATTTAGGTCCTACTGGGGAGTGCGAGGCCTCCCTGCCGGTTGTTAGTTCGCTAGAGGAAGCATCCGAGTCGCCCCCGTCTCGGTCAGCTTTGCATTGGTCTTCATACATCCGCAGGGAGGGAAGGGTCAACTGTTTCCTAGAGTTGAACGGTTCCCTTTTAATAATAGTAGGCACATGTATTCAAATAAAGCATCCACACAACATTAACATTACATAAGGGCAGCAGTAGGCCAACATCAGAGTAAGAATAGCATGCAGATATTGTCATTTTTACTTGAGGCATTAATAAAACATACAGGTTACAAACGCACTTAGAATATGTACATACCTTTTCTCTCTCCTTCCATTTCCAGTATCTCTAAATCCTTTCGCAAAAGGGTTATTATCAATTTTTAGTTGTGTAATCTGTGTACAGGGAATAGATGGGAAAATTGTCAGTTAAGGGTTCAACCATGATAATGATTTCATATTTTGCTTGACTTATATGTAAATGTAGGGATATGCTATGCTAGCCAATGTTTGGGTCACTAGTTTTTCTCCATTAGATTTTCCCAATGTGCCCCGTTAAACACACTGAACAGAACACACTGGTGAAATAAAGCCCCGGTAGATCTTGCATTATTAATTGTGGTTTAATGACGAGGCGTTATTCTTACGAGCCCCATGAGAAACATACAGTGACTTAATATTTCTCCGTACACTTTTTTTTCGGATAGATGGGGGAGGTGAGTGGGGGCGACTTGAACAGATTACTATCCTTATCCATAATTAATAATGTGGTTTGGGTAATTGCTGCCTCATGCAATGTTTGCATGGAAACAATACTGCATTGCTTCTATGAGCCTAAATGATTTGACTTGAATGGCATGGCATTGGAGCCACCCCAGTCACAGCAACCGCTGCACTCGCCGCTCGAGAGGCCGGTGTTTCCCCCCTCCTCACCTTGCAGAGCACTCTTGAGGAATTCGCAAATCGACCAATAAGGGAGTCTCTTTTCCCCTCGCCTAGCGTTAAGCATCTGTCACGCTTTGATCGCACAGGCAACACCGGGGTCTAGCTCGCGGACAAACTGACCACTGAAGAGGCTTAAAGTGCCTTCTAATCGATTGTGACTCTGCCATAAACTTTACGATAGCAACAAGACCACCAGGCCCCCCTGACAAGGCCGCCAATTAGACTTGGGCGCGGGGCTTAAGATTACACTGAAACTAAAATAAATTATCCTCATCAAATCTAGAAATTACCGACACCCTACAAAAACATGGGGGAAAAGAAATCAACCGCAGCATATTGCCATTAGAAGGTAACCCTTGTACACAACTTTGTTTTCAAATACCTATTTTCCTATTCAAATACACGCCTGCAATTATAGGTTAAACTGGTTACGTAAGGTAGTTTAGCTATGAAATACGACAATGATAACCAACAGGCGTTGTTTAGACAGGTGCATGTATCACTAGAACAACCTACGGATTAAAAATCCTGCAACGGGTAAACTGCATATTCCGACTACCATTCGCAAATAGAGATCAACAGAGCAGATAAAACACGGGTACAAGCCACCCAACCCAACAAATGGGTCCGGTTTGTTTATAGCATAAATTATACATTTTTTTAAAAACTTTATACTAACCACTTGGCCTTTATTATGAAATTATGTCATAGGCCCAACCTCTTATGGCTGTGTTATTTAATGGCTTCTACAGTAATAACACAAATATATTCCACTATTGTACTGTATTAGAAATTATATTGTGTATTTTGTCAGAATGCTTACCTTGTCGTTTTGATAAGCTGTGACAGCGATGAAATCTGTCTCTGGAAACACATACGTCCTGAACGTGCTGTAGGGCAGCTTCAGGATATCGTTGGCTCTCACGATATGAAACCTGGGCTGATATTTGTGCATGGAATTAAGAATAGTCTGTGGAGAGGAGAAAACAAAACGTTTCAGTTTTCTTCACACCATCTGATGCTATATCAAAATGAATCGTAGGCCTATCAATGTTTAATTCAATATGTAATTAAAAAGTACGTTATTATTTCATATTACTTTCTAAGTAAGCGTATCATACTTGTTTGTTACAGTGAGTATACTAATATGGCCGATACCGTGTAGAATGAAAGAGGATTCACTTAGTCATAAGACACAAAACAATATGACAGTATTTTAAAGATAAACGCTGTATGTAAAATTATAATTACGTTATATTTATATATATATTACTCCCTCCCGTCTGCTGGTAAAACTAATGTGTATTTCTATCTGATAACATTTGCAGCACAAACTGTATATAATATTACAAACTACTAACAAGTAGACTTGGTAAAACAATGGGCCATTAATTTTGTAGCCTGTTGGACAAATGATGCCTCGACATATATCAAAACACAGGGCTATGGCAGGGCGATCGCAAAAACGTCTGGATATGTCTGGCATTTAAATGTTAAATTGGTTTAATGTCAGTTGGTTTGTTAGCACATATGTTAATGGAATTGAAATAATGCTTTGATGCTACCGTTTCTGTAGTTTTTGAGGTATCCATAACGTACCTTCTCTTTACGTCTCATTTTCCATTATAGGAAACAGCACTTCACGCCATGGACTGCCAGTGAAACACGCCTGCCGATTTCTAATCTTCTCTGTCTCCTTAACTCGATTTCTTATTGTTTATCGTCATAATCTTCCATAGTCTACTCAGGAACGTTCTATTTGCTTATGCAAGGCTTTTTAAAATCTCAAATCAAATATTCAACTCTTTCTCAAAATGTACACAATACTCAGGTTTGTAAATGTGCAAATGAGTTATATTACTTTTCATGAAGCTTTATACAGTCTGATATATTTTTTTGAAACAATGAGTTTAACTGGCGACATTGAGTTGAACTTGCATGTTGATATTTGAAATAGATTGGTAGTAATACGTCATTTATTGTAACAATACAGTGCCAATGTACGTAAGGTTTAAAGAATTACACAAAAATCTCACTTGATAAATCCAACAATATAGGCCGATCTGTAACAATGTGTTAGTCTAGAACAAACATTATTCTGTAGTCCTCTTACATGAGTGTGATTTAATATATTGCAAAAATACAAGTGCGTGTTAAATAAATAAAAGTCAACATACAGTACTTACAAATCCATGCTTGTCCGAGATATTGTTGGTCAGCTTCAGTTTATGGAAAGCAACAGGCTTGGCCATCCACTGCTCTCCTGTAGCCGGGCTATCCGGGTGAATGTACATTCTCTTAGGCATCTCGGGATCGGCCTTTCCCGCTACCATCCAGCGAGAATTGTGGAACTTGTAACGGCAGTCGTCAGCAGCGACAATATCCATTAACAGAATGTACTTGGCTTTTTTATCAAGCCCATTTATTCTGACTTTAAACGGAGGAAACATTCTCCTAGAAAAAACACACATGAGGCCAGTTAATTGAATATAGTATATACAAAAATATTACATTTCATGTTTCCAGTAATTTCTCGGAAACCTAGTAATAACACTTTATTAACACGTCAATACTAAGTAATTTTGCCGTCGTTTGTCCGGGAAAAACGTTAACATAATTAAATCGATATTATTTTCAAATTGGTTGATATTACTTGACAAAACTGTCATTTATTACAATTGCGTTATCGAACAGCATATATTAAGCTTAATTATTAGGCTATCATGATAACATTTCAAAGTAAAACAATACTAAGACAAACATATTTTTTAATAGTGTTGATTATACAATTTAAGAATTTGTCTATTCGGTCAAGTGAAATATATTTGACACAATCACTTAAGTTAAATCACAATAATTTTTTCTCAAGTGACAGTCTGTTTACAAAATCCAGAAGCTCAACTGTCATGACAGAATGCTGTTGGATGGATCACACTGGTCTCGTTTTGCTGACTAAAATGCCAGGGGAGTTTTTTGTCCCCGTCTAGCAAGACTAAAAGCAAAACAATACTAAAAACGTCTCCGGTTAATGTATTCTGTGTTCTCAAAATATTTTGAATATTATGTCAAATAATTTGCTGGTAATCTATTGGCCTATTTTTGACGAAACAATGTCATATTTTACTTTGATTATACCTACCACTGAAACTAAATATAACAATAGCAACCTAAAGAAAACGTTGTAGTCACTTTTAAGCTAAGCATTTCACTTATTTCGACGATAAATCTAGGCTATAAATGAAAGTACAAACAATAGACTACAAAGAAAATCTATCACCTCCAGCCAGTCTAGCCTACCGCTGGGTTGACTATATATTTCAGCTGTAATCCTAAATGTAGTTACATTCGAACTTTCTTCAATTTGCCGTAAGCTTGTTGCTGATATACAAAATGAATCTTAACACAGCGTACATCACAACGTACATCACAACGTACAGCCAACATAATGGACATAGAAGAACAATGGCGTGGTAGACAGAGCGCACACTCACCTTCCAGATTTGGTAATGACCATCTCTGTTCCTATTTTGTGAAACTGGTCCCATAGATCCTTGGCCTCCAGTGTGACTTTGGGGTCGTCCTCCACCTCTTCCTCTGGCTCCAGGCTCTTCAGGCTGCGGAGATGAGCCGCCTGATGATGGTGGCTGAGAGCCGGGTGAAGTCCTGCTTCCGCGGCTCCAACAAGATGGTCCGACATAGGCTTAGTGAGTGCCCCAGGAGGCAGAGCAAGCGTGGGGAAGAAAGAGGGCTGCGCCGCCGCTAGGAAAGCTGACATAGGGAAGTCGGTCGGACGGTGAGCGTGGAAAGGGTGATAAGCCATGGCAGTCCCTGTGAAAACTGGATCTCTCATCGGTGCATCCAAAAAACCGAAGTGAAATTATGATATACAGTGATATTCCCCCCCTCGGCAAAAAAAACAGTAGGTCCGATATTTGTTTAAAAGTGTTCTATAGGCTACAAAAGTAATTAAAATAACGATGCCAGATTTGAATTAACGCGTTGTATGAGGTTATTAGCACATAAAAAGAAGAAATTATAGGAACTAGACTATAGGCTACTACACGTAAACTCGGGTTGCTTGTACCTCCACGAAGTGCAGTAATAATATCAGTCAAAGTGAGTGAAGTAGCGAGGCTTAGAGAGCAGAATCGGGATTTCCTTCTTCTCCACCAGTCGCTTCAAGGAAAATAAGATGTCTCTCTCAGAAGGCTGGAGCAATCATTCCACGCGGACACGGAGTTGAAATGGTTGTTAGATCTTTCCCTGTTCACTGTAGAACTGTGACTATCTCACATGTCCTTCCTGCCTCGATCCCAACACTAATGAACCAAGCCCCTGATTGCTGATTTTACGCTTTCTGGACCAATTGTGGGCCTCTATAGGCGTGGTTTTGACAGCTCCGGCCAAGCTCAATGAGAGGGGGACGGACAAGAAGGTGTCGGAAGCATTAGCAGTAAGAAAACATGTCAACAGAATAAAATATTAACCAATGACAGGAAAGCTCGGGAAATCCCACCCCCATCCCCAAGCCAAACACCGGGTCAGCCCTCAATTCTTGGCCGGTGGAGACATCACATCGGTCGGTTTGCGCTTTATACTTTCGATGAGGTGCTCCTTACCTTGTCCGGAGCATAACTCCAGCCCAGAAACAGTGCCCGTAGATAGCCTATGTTAATTGCTTTATTGTCGCTTTCATGAAGTAGCCTAAGAATTTAACTTAGGAAACGAAGGTTCCAAATAGATATATTAGTTGCGGTTCTATTCCATATTGTTTAGGTCCTTTTTATTTTTGTTAGAACCTATAGGCTATTATGTCCGGTTTTGTTTGTATTGAATTCCGCGTGCGGTTTTATCTGAAGTGATTTTGTGGTTTCCCATTCATAATAGCATAAGCTACTGCTATTCCCTCTCTGGTTATGCGTAATGATAGACCTAGGCAAATATTTTCTTGATGATAGTACCGTTTACAGCCACCCGTACCAGCGTGGTAGGCTATCAGAGTCAATATTTCAGAACTGTCAATTTCCGTGACTCGTTGCTGTTTTGTGAACGACTTAACGGGAAGGACAGCGGCTAATAAACCGGACATTGCCACTTTAAAAAAACTGCCCGGGGTCATTCGAAAAGCGCAGAGCCAGATGCTGCGACGAGGCAAGAAGAAAGAAAACAGATGAATGAATTTCGAGAACGCGGTGAGTGCTTTCTTATAGCCAATGCCGAAACGAAATAGATTTTTTTCCTGAAGTGAAACATATGTTATGCACTCGTTATTTGGAAAATACATGATTGAAATTCATAATACTTGAACCAGTGCAAAGTGATTTAATGAGCATTACATTAAGCGCGTTGTATTGCCTTAATGTAAACATAATACCACAAATAACCGAACATTTAGCTATTGATAGGTCTTTTGGTGTTTTTATTCTAGTATGGATATTTCACCTTCCTTTTCACTGTTAACTGACAGCATTAATATGATATATTGTGAGGGCTGTCTCCTCTTAGCGCGAGGCCTCGACAACGTCCATACTTGCACATACAGTTTGTTGGTAGACTATGTGAACACATAGAGTAGGCCATAGCCATAGCCATTGAAAATTGAAACATCTGAGGCAACTCCAACACATGGTCTCGGTACTGATATGCTGGACCTCTAAGAAATCCATTATATGGACACTCGGCTTGATTCGGTTGGTTCAAGAGTAGTTTGGCGCCAGTAGGCTGACGCATCACAATAATCAGTCTCTTGTCACTTCATATTTACCCTAGAATCATCTCAGCAGTGAGAGCCCTCCAGCCCCCTCGCTGTTCACGACCAAGTTCCAGCGTATAACTCGAGATTCTGGTCTGAGAATACACTTTCTGAGTGATATTAGGCTACTTCGCGTCAAAACGTGAGAATGTTAATAAACACGCAACAGTCTTCCCAGATATGATTTCGGGAGAAGTGCTTTGATCCAACGCCGCAGACAAGGCAGCAGATCCGGCTTCGCTCACATCGTCAAAACCTGAAACAAAAACTCAAAGCCTAACCTTCCGAACGAGTTCGCCTGAAATAAACCACACATTTTCGATTAACCCTTTCGTCGCCGGCTGAATCGCGTTTTGTGTGCGTCTGTTCCTTCCGTATCAGTAGCTGCACATCTCCGTTGGGATCAGCGTCTATAAAATATATGACATTCCCGTCCCAATGCACGCTGAGTGTTTGAAAGACTTACATTACATGAATAAAACCAGAAAGAAAGCAATTGTAATCTGTGAAAGTATGTAATGTGTAAAAACAACTACTTTTTGAAGATTCACACATGTGGAATGGTATATCCGCAGGAGCTACTGGAGGCGTTTTGTGGTCTATTCGTGCCCTTGGGACAACTTATTCATATAATTTGATTTATAGTGTACCATAACACCAATAAAACTGAATAGGATCACAACCTTGTAGTTGTATGTGCTTTGGTGGCAAGTGGGGAGCGCTTGTTTTATACACCCGAATATGAAATTCACAGAAAATAAACTGATTGTGTTAATGTACAAAATCATAATTTGAATATTTTGAAAGGTAGGATAATTTATATTAACAGGCCATCCCAAATGAAACAAGATTTTCCTCCTGAGTTGGTCACTGTATACTGCAATAATATTAAAGAAACATTATTTAATACAAAACCATCTTTGCTTTCAAGAATATCTTTTTTTTTTACTTTAGCCACATGTATTCCAAATTCTGGGAAATTAGATTCTGGGAAATTAGATTTCAGTGCTTTGTGTAATCACGAATATAGAGCGGAAGTAGAAAGTTGAAAACTTGGCCTTTATTAGTCGGCTTGAATTTGTCATGTGACTTAAGTGCAGACTAATTTTCTTTTTGTGTAATCATGAAATCGTTTTATTCATTTGTTGTAGGCTATGCACAATTGTCAAAATAATTAAGAAGTTGCTGTCAATTATGCTCAATGGATAAGGAGGATATTACATTCGGTGACATCCTACATGTTTTATAATTTCGTTTTGTGAATAGAGCTATCTTAAATATTTTAAATTACACTTTGGTTATGAGTACGTATGCCTATAAATAGATCTATACAGTACTATTTGATTCAAATTGAGTTAATTTGCAGATAGCATATTCTTTATGAAGGTATTACACTATGCTTCTATGTAATTGTCTTGTTTCTGGTCTTAGATTTTCTCAACTAGCAGCCTTAAGTCATTCAGTAGCTGAGTCAGTGAAGTGAGACGCGTTAACGATGCTACTATAGCTAGACATACAGAATACTTCGACTCCAAGCTTGCTTCAAGTTCAAGATGGGGATAGAAACATTTTGAGTGGAAAAAGATTAGCAGCACATGGAGAATGTTAATGATTTTCTGTGTATACACTTACACAACTAATTACGTGAACAACGGTTTTGCAATTACTCTTCATTTATTCGATGTGTGTGTATGTAGCCTCTCCTACATACACCTCAAAATAAACAAGAAAGCAATCATCAAGTGATGTGTTGTTATTACAGATCACTTGAAACGTCGTTCTTACCAGAAGTAATCTCCATTTAGTGCTAACCGTTATAAAGCGACGTCTGGACGTATGGCAATAACACGGATATTCAGCAAATGTGGGTTATATGTAGAACATAGTCCTACAGAAAAAAGGCCTTTTAGATCTTTGTGCTCGCTCCCGTGACAGGAGATGTGCTCGCCAAAATTCGAGGTCATTTCCTATAAAACGTGTATCACACCAAAAGAACTACAGCTATAATTTTGCATTAAACCCTGTGTCTTGCCTTTTGTAACTGATACACTGCGGTGAATTATATGCTAATATATGGCATAACTGGACACTACAACATGGTTATTTGTATGTAATTTAGTATTGTTAGTTTTTACCCCCGCATTGTTAATTTTTCCTTTCATCTTTTCTTTTTCTCTTCCCATCTCCCTGCATCATCTCTCTTGCTATATTTAGCCGGTAGACTGAGGCCTTGGCGCCAGACCGTTTAAGACCTGTCAAAGTCCCTCATATTTCCCCTTGTCACATGTATAGGCTACCCAGCGCCTCCTCCAGCCAAGCTACCACAACCCCCTCTCCCCTCCCTCCTCTCCTCTTCTCCATCGCTCTAACATTCTCGCTTTACCCCCCCAACCCCACACGTCTTTCTCTTTCTCTCTCTCTATCTCTCTCTCTCTCTCTCTCTCACACACACACACACACACACACACACTTCTCTCAATGTCCTTCTCTCTCTCATTAAAGAGAGAGCGTCTTCGCGCTCGTGTTGTCTCATTGACCCGAGTCAGCAGGGCTGCCGGTGGGCTGTCCCATCCGCTTGGCCAAATTGCGACTGATTGATGAAAAATAACAATTCTCACAAGCAGTGCTGTTAGTCGACTAGGCGCCCCCACGGCTCAGACCCCCTCAAATCCCCTCCCATCCCCTCACTTTGGTAGACAACACACACACACACACACAAACACACACACACACACACACAGGTTTAGAGTCAAACTTTAGCTTTAACACTTGTTGTTCATTAAAACTGTTATGACCAAATCCCAAAGTTTACTATCATATTGAAAGTTAGCGTTTGATATAACAGGTTAATGAGAGAGTTGTGTCATTCAACATCCTGTGGATTGTAAATATGTTTCACGTTTGGACATAGCCTACTCTAATAATGAAATCATTATGCTTTTGTCATTACGACGCCATCGAATGTTTCATGTAATGGATGAAGATTTTGGCCTACAGTAGATACAGCGTTCGCAGGTAACAACAGGTGGGGGCGCTAAAATGACCAACCGAGGGACGCCCTTGGGCTACTAGCCACAGCTCTGTTACCTTGCTAAATCCATACTTGTTATCTGGGCTGTTAACTGTGTCTCTGTGCAAGTTCACCTGACTGTAATCAAAAAGTGTGTGTGCGGGAGGGAGTACATGTAGCGTACAATCGTGACAATTATGGCATTGCCTATATTTGAGAGTGAAAGCAGTTAGGTTATTTTCTGCTTCTGGCACCACAGATTGAAGGCACACCGAACTCCATGAAGCCCTGGGACTGAAAGCCCGTAGCCGGCGCTCTCTTCCCCGGCGTATCTGACTTGGATCAGCGAGGCCTGGCCCGGGAGCCGACTGAGTGGTACAGCAGGTGGGTTGTTTTAACAATTACAACCCCACAGGTGACGCAGGCATATCATTAACTCACTCATAATCACTGCAGCGCGTTTTACACATGCGTAGTAGGTCAGGGAGCAAGTTAACCGTATTTCCGAGCTAACAGTTTATCACGGATAAAAAAACATTATTAAAAAGCTTTTATGGTTTTAGTAGCATTAGTATTGTTGTCTGGTAATGTTTGGTTAAATGCTGTATTTATATAATCTTGACAGAGCATATTTTATAATAAAAGTTTGTTAGTATTCCTCAATCATTGACTGACCTCAAACGACATCCTTGTTTTAGGCAACTCTCTTTTTAGCTATTCAATCAAACATCCATATATATGTAATAATGAACATGCATTGAGAGAATGGCTTACAAAAACAATAAACTAAAACGCAAAGACCTCAGACAGACATGGCAGTTTCATGATGCCACGGATATCAAGGTGTTAGATTAACCTGGGCTACTAATTGTATCAAGTAGCACCATGCATTCTTGATTTTGATTAACTGGTTGAATCCCTGTGTTCTAAGTGAGAACATGTACTTTCAGGTTGTGATCATTCTTCACCTATGACCTATCAAATTGAGAGGGAAAAAAGTAGCACATTGACTGACCTCGTGAATTAATTTAAGCTACTGTTGTCATCTGGACACGGAAGGTAACAAGAAATCATTTCACAGTTTGTTTGAAATACAGCTATAACAGTGCTACTACACTGATTTGCTCGCACCTTTCAGTGTGTTTCTTTATTTTAGTGTTGATTAGATTATGTAATCGAGGTCTTGACCAATAGGTACATTATAGCCTCGTTAAGGTCACAATGCCAATGACTGACTACAATAAACAAAGCTGATTTCGTCCTCAAACGGGAGAGATAGACATATAGGACTACTGAAAATAATCTATGCGTTTCGTGTAGGCTAAGAAAATACAATTAAAAACCATTTGTGTCAATGCTGATGAATAGTCTACTTGTAGGCCTACCTGCTACAGGGAACTGACAATATATGTAATTGTAGGCCTAATTGTTGCAACGATAGTTTAAAAATATCGAAAACTAAATCGGAAAGAGATTTTAGTATATACGGGTTGATTTATTTTTCTGTCAGTATAGCCGTTATGGGCTTGATATCGCATTTAATATTTTGGGGTTATTAAAATGTCTTCGCTCAATTAACTTTTTAAATACGTAAGGGTCGAGTTGATTGACTAACAATATTTATTTTCTAATAACGGTCTTGATTAATTAAAATGTTCATCAGTGAGTCTAAATATGCACTATTCCTTAAGAAGAAGTAAACCAATGTTCGTTATGTTTCTCACCAGTCCGGGCAATCTCGTGTTTAAGCGAGTTGAACCTGTTGACAGTTAACTCATACGAGGAGATCAGCGAATCTTATTTATATTTAATGTGAACCCTATGAAGTATATCGGTTGTCCCTGAAACAGATTATGGGAATCCGATTAAAATACTAAATACAGGAGAGATATGGAATTACATAAACTCCGGGGGAAACGACTTTAATTTCTGTCATACTTTAATTTGGCGAGAAGGAAAGCACTTTTGCGTGTTAAATTTCCAACTCACATGATGGCCTCTATCATTAAATTACTAATAAGTGTACACATAGGTAGTCTATAATCTTGTTCTGAATAACGCAATTAGGGTCCTGCGCACTACTCAGTTTATGCGGAGGTCTTTCGTTTGAATAAACCCATTGCAGGAGAAATATTTTTTCTTTGGATATTTGGCAGTGTTAACAATACACACGGGTTGAGGCTATATACAGATATTCGAACAGTGGTTACTATTACATTCAATTAACAATGATAATAGCTTCATGCGAATTTGCGATGTTTATGTCACTGTCATCAACAAAGCCTTTCTGAAATGAATATGCCAATTCTCGCTATATTTTTGACAGTTATATTCATATCAAAATAAGGTATTGTAATAAAATGTAAACATTTTAAGGGTTGCTTTCAAATGCCTGCCACTATAAATTGATCCACAAGTAGGACGATTTGATATTTGAGATCCAGTTGTTTCCGGATCAAAGGAGAGCACTGAGTAGAGGAACATAATTACATGGAAAGGGACTAGAAGAAAGTGAATTTACTTCCTGACAAGAAGCCTAAGACATGAAATGCAATTAAAATATCACTTCAGATGATATGGCTACATGTGCTGTACACAGATGGTTCAAAAAGAACCGATATTTCTATCCAAAACGAAATATATTTGTGTGTATACATTTTGCTAATGGGTCGACCCGGTAATCGTACCCGCTATTCTGATGTTGAAGCGTCACTTTAAACTGAGCTACAGATGATCCCAATGAAGAGGTTATTTTATTACCGCATGTAAAAAAAATACTAGAATGCTAGTTCGTAACATCAGTGACTCAAAATAAATAATAAAATAAATAAGATTGATATGATTAGGTGGTTTATAGTATGTAATAATAATATACTTGACAGAACAAAAAATAAGTTCTGTCATTCATATTTGACATTTTATAAAACTGGTTAATGACTTGCCAGTTATTATCTTGTCAGTTGACATTTTGAAGGTGAATGGTTTGTGTAGTACATTTATCTACTAGGTTTAATGTAATATGGTATTACAATGACTAGTGAGTAACACATCTGTACATGAATAGGTAAATATACTATGACAACATATCATATAATAACTTACAAGAATCAATGTTTTTATGTACTACTTCCGTAAATGTGGTGCACATACAACTCCTACATACTCATATTCATCGTACAGGAATACAGGTACGTAAAAACGTAGCAAACAACATGTACACTTCTGTCTGCTTCTGCGTGTGCTACTGTATCTGCCACAATACTGGGTCCAGACTGGCCTCTAAATAAACTGCATACATCCTCATCTCACGGTGTTACATTAAACGTGTCAGCAGACACACCTTTATCAAGTATGCACGGATTCAACCAATTAACTTTTTTTTTAAACACGTGAACACACACACACACACACAATTACCTGAGTAATAATACAGACAGACGTTTGGGTTTCCAATCACACACACACGCACGCACACGCACACAAGCACACACGTACACACTCCATCTCTTGCAGTGAATTAGACTTACAAGACTATACATCTTGGAAACCAGCTACTACGGCCAGAGTGCTGTGGTATGGCAGTTAAGATGACAAATTAGATTCCTTCATTTTTTTAGGATAAATTCATGTAAAGATCATTTGGTTTGTATATGTGCTGCAACTCGTTATATTTTTTTAAGCTTCTTCCAAACCTTAAAACACACACACACACAATATTAAGCTTTCTATCATTGTGGGGACCTGAAACACAGAAACCCATGTCCCCCAAGTCCTTTGCACTAAAACTGGATCCTAACCTCCTAAACATTACCTAGCCATAATTGATGCCCCTAACTGCTAATGTCTAAACCTAAAAGTAACTTGTCTAAAGGGTACAATGGCAGAAGCATCTAGGAGTAAAAACCAAGAACCCCATTGGCTGCGTCACATCCACCACATTGTTCCAATCAGACCCCACTGTAAAGGGGCTAACATGAATTTGACTTTCGTTCACAGGCAGCTGGGTGGCACATTCAGTATTTCATATTATGTACCAATGCTGTAGATAAATACAGTATAGAAATAGTCACACACAGTAGGGCAAACATACCGCATTATTCGTTTAAAAGTAAATGCTGCCAAATTCAATTGCTAGATGAATGTATGGATAAATTGACATTGATTGACGAGGGTGTTTTTACTGTAACTACATAGTATACACACCAGCAGGATAGCTGCAATGTAAATATGAATATTTGGTATGTAACTTGTACTTCCAAAAGCCTTATCAAATGCTTAGAAAATGGCAGTGACTACAGGGCAAAACAAACTAAAAGGAAGGCAAACTGCTCAGCCATTTAAAGACTAAAAGACTTGTTTCCACCATAATCTGTCCCCTATGCTCACACTGATGTGGCACTGAGTGTAACGAATGAACAGCTATTTGGGCAGCAGATTTTGTTGAAGGGCAGAAACCAAATCACAAATAAAAAAAATCTGTTCACATTTTTTCACACAATATAATTTCTCCCTCATAATGTTTTTGCACAAAAATAATGTTCGCTGCAGATTAGTCACACCAATTCTTTATAGATGGTGTATCGTCACTGCAGAAACAACAAATAATGGAGGGAGTGCATCACTTTGGTTCACTCTAAGAAATAACTGAACTCTACACACTTAACTCAGGACCCCGAGGCCAGTTCCACTTGTTATTTTCAGTGAATCCCTCGAATCAGGGCCTTATTTAGACCTGGGACACCAGGTGGGTGCAATTAACAATGAGGTAGAACAGAAAAGCAGCAGGCTCCGGACATTCTAGGATAAGAGGTGAATACGCTCATTATACACTACAACGGTACAGGACTACAACCGTACAGGACTACAACTGGAACAGCATTCTCACTCACAGGTACAACAAAAACAATGTTTTCGGCACAGTGCAGTATGGAAGCCTTCTGTAGTTGATACCACCAGCTACTGTCACACTTTCCAGTGTCCAAAAGGATCATAAACATACAACTACGGATTCCAGAACCACTCTTCTCACACTCCATCAACTAACTTGTCACGAGTCTGTGTTTCCTATGAGTGTGTACACATGTGTTTGTAATACATGTTGCATCTGTATGTATTTACATTTTAAGTAATTCAACCGATGCTCTTATTCAGAGATTTACAGTAGTGATTACCTACATTTTCATTCTTTTTCATCCTTGCCCCTGATGGGAATGGAACCTACAATCTTGGCTTGGCAAGTTCTAGTGTGTTTTTGCAACACTAATAAGGTATACATAGTGCATTTATAACATATTTATTACAATAATTCACACCCCCTGCAGGTTGCAGTACCATTTATAATAAACTACATACCACATTGATAACATCAAAATCAACATTTGTGTAGAAATCATATAAAAATGATATTCAATGTGTGCTTCTAATTAAAACTGGGTGGCAGGATTAATCAAAATGAAGGAAGAAATAGTACATATGTACTATTCGTAAGTATTGGTAATTGTGTGTTAATTTACTGATGTGTTACTTTTACTTACGCTCTCTACTTTGATTTCTTTGGTTGATTTTCCTGAAATGTGTGTTTATGAGCAAAATAATATAAGCAAGAGATTAGCAAATGTATCTACAAGTGGTAGCCTGGTATCAGTGCTGCTTTACTCCTGCTGCCAAACATTACTTCTTTCTATCTATTCACAGAGTTTGCTGGCAGAGTGACAAGGATGGGCATCAATGGAGACTGTCACAGGAGAGGGGGGTAAAGAGGAGGAGCCTGTTCATGAGGCAGACAACATTTTAAAACAGAAAGAAACTGCCTCAAGCTGACCAACAATTTTGCTAAGGTGTGCCCTGCTTCACAGGCTCCTGCCTCTGTTAGAAGTGCCAACTGGGGCACTGGCCGGGACATGGCCCCTCAGACTCAGAGAGACATTAATATGCTGGGCATCATGTCACAGTCTGGGGCAGCATGGGAGTGTCACTGGGCAAACAACCTGAAGGAGAGAGCAGGCCAATGCCTGTTAGCATTAGTATGTCTGCCCACACAGGTTAACATGCAGTGTTCATCTCTGGCACTGTTTTGTTTCCTATGGAAGGTAAGTGAATTACATTCAAACAACAGGCCCTAAATACATTAGTTTATTGAGTAGTTTGGCCAGTAGAATGTGTTCATTTGATTATTGTTCTGACTTCCATGAAGGTGTTGCTGTCCCACAATAAACTGGCACTGGGAGAAAATATGCACCAGCTGTGTTGTGCTTAATTTCAGGAAATTTACAAGGGCAATTTTGGTGAGTTGTTTACTAAAACACTCACTATGCATGTTATATTTCTGTACGAAATCATTCATTTCACGGGAGATAATTATACTAATACATAATTTACAAGTCTTTATTATTTGACATTCAATATATAGCAAATAATGACTCAGTATATTTCAAAAGCAATATTACAAACACTGTTAATTAATAAGCACATGTTCTGCATTTAAACAAATACATGAATCACACCCCTTTTATGTTATATCGTCCATTGTCCAAGCAGCAGTAGCATGCAGCATTAGGATTCAATGCTCACAGTCCTAGAAAGAAATGGAATATAAAGACCTAATCCATGGAATGCATTTCTACTAAGGCTGTTAAATCATAACATTTTATTGAGGTAATAGCAGGATTTATTATGATGGTGGTTAATCAAACTGTCATATTTTGCTGAAGGTCAGCAGATATTTAAAAAACATTAAACCAATAAAATTACTTTATTAAAATGAGAAAAACTAATTCTGAAAAGCCTAATTTCTACTTTGTTGTTGCATACCTGAACAGAGCCCTCTAATCAGCTAGTCATTGATTCCCAAGAAAGGATCGTATTGTTTTCAACAATTAAAATTTAGACAAACAATTGAATCCACAATCAGTGACCAAATATTCAGAACCTGGTTTTAATCTAAAAGGTGAGTGTTTCTTTCCGTCCTCACAAGTGCATTCATTTCCACTCAAGTCAAGCAATGTGCCATTTACTGGCAAAGGAGATATTCAGAGAACACACACGGACTTCTGTTCAATATGGTCATTTTAGGTGGTTTTAAAGGAATAAGTATTTTATTTAATTTAAGCACAAAATAAACTTTAATAATCAAGTCAAGACGCAATCATAAAAATACACTTGACAGTTTAAACCCAAACCATCAAAAAGACAAAATAAGCAGAAAGACAAATCCATATCTATACATGGAAGTTATTTGGTCTTTAGTAGCTAGTATACATTAGAGCATGCATGCTGAGCTAGGTGGTCATCTTCAGAAGCAAAGCAACTCTAGCTATGTTAAGTCTGTACATATCTATTTCAAACAGGCAGTAAACTGTTACTGAGCACAAAGGCAAAACATTTTATAATTTACCAAGTGGTGACCGGTGATATAAATGGCACCCTATGGCCTCCATAGTGCTCTATGTATGACCTCAAAAGGAGTGCACTATGTGTGTATGACCTCAAAAGGAGTGCACTATACAGGGAAACAGGGCGCCATTTGGGGCACTTTTTATTTATTCACACACGGGCCGAGTCACACTGCTCAATCAAAACACCTGGGTTCAAACGGAACCCGCACAGGGCACCACACACAACCTAATTAAAGTCACTCCATGTGACAGGGTTGTTCACATACAAACACACACACAGGCATCTGAAAACACACGTGACACATTACCTCCCCACAAATAAAAATCAATAGTTCAGGGTAACAAGAGCTTTTCTGAATTCAGAGGGAGAGAGAAGCAGAGGGCTACCTCCCGCAATAACTTCCTGGACCATTAAGCTAATGAACATCAACATGGTGTCTACAGGGAGGAAGCCCAGAGGGACCTCCAGCTGAGTTATCAAGATTGTCTGGATTGGCTGTATGAAGCAGTAGAGCGGATGTAGGTAGACGATCTGGATTCAAATACTCTCTGAAACAATTTCAAATACTGGGTTATTGAGCATTTGGTGCAATGGACTGGTTGAACCTGTTCCCACCTGGCACTCCACACAAGCCTAAAGCATCTGAACCCTTTCAAACTACTTCAGCTACGTGAGGTGGGGACGGTAGGCAGGCTGTCTCCAGGTGTCTTCTAGGGGAATCCGGAGGGGAAAAGGCTGAGGGGCTGGCTCTCGTTGGTGGGCAGCGGGGAGCGATAGCCCTCATAGTTACGGGGGATGGAGCCACTGGTGGAGCCGGAGCTGTTGCTGAGAGTCTCAATGCTGCCCTCCCTCTGGAGCTCTGAGGAGGAACAACACACACACACGCACACGCGCACACACACACACGCACACACGCACACA
>JACXGJ010010312.1:0-22227 GCA_016801105.1 Esox niger | reverse complement strand
GTTCCCTGGTTTAATATGACAGATACCTGCCACGTGTTCCCTGGTTTAATATGACAGATACCTGCCACGGGTTCCCTGGTTTAATATGACAGATACCTGCCACGGGTTCCCTGGTTTAATGACGGATACCTGCCACGGGCTCCATGGTTTAATACGACAGATACCTGCCACGGGTTCCCTGGTTTAATATGATGGATACCTGCCACGGGTTCCCAGGTTTAATATGACGGATACCTGCCACGGGTTCCCAGGTTTAATATGACAGATACCTGCCACGACTTTTCTGGTTTAATATGATGGATACCTGCCACATGTTCCATGGTTTAATTTGACGGATACCTGCAACGGATTCCCTGGTTTAATGAAAGTCTCCTTCCAGCTTGCTAACTGTTCAACAATTGTATGGAATACAAGAATGATTTTAAAAGACTGACAATGCAGAGTTCCTACGTACATATGTTAGAATACCATGAGGGTTCATTTTAACAGACTCACTCACATCTACACACATCCACTGTATACAGGCAAAGTGTCCGTCGCCCTCACACTTTTACAATGGAGGCCAATGGAGCCGAATGTCCTGTTTTGAGAAAGCCATATTAACTGAATTTAAATGGATCTCAATGTGTATTTATTTTTTTAAGTACAGTGCAACAGTGAATCCGACGGAACATCGTACCTTAAAAGGTCTCATTTCTGAAAAAAAGGTTTTCAGAAGAAGTAGGGAATTGTTGTCTGTACATTTGGCTGCATCATGCCAGGCCTTTTGTGAACCGCATCATTGGCACATTTAATAGACCAGGACAGTATATGAAGCCCTCCACCGAAGTGACAGTAGAAATGTGCTGCCACAGAACTGAGAAGAGAGATCTTATGGCTGTCAGTCACACACAGGTACTGCATGAGAATCAGTCTTCACACAGGACTACAGGACTCCAGGCCCATTCATCTGGCTGTCAGCAGGACTTCACCAGGACCCATTTACTGTGGCTAACACCCCAGTAGTCTGTAAGGTGGGCCTCTCTGAAGTTTAGCTGCTTTGGACATGTGCACTTTACTAATGATGAAAGGTGGTAGAGAGTGATGTGTACCGTAGCTGTCAGAGCCTCTTCATATATACCACCCTGACAGACGCAGAGAGGAGAGAGGGAGAGAGGCATAAAGAAGGAGGCTGATGGAGATCGAGGGAACACGAGACAGCGATTCGGGGAGACAGAGAGTAAATACAAAAAGAGAGCGAGAGAGAGAGAGAGAGGGTGAGAGAAAAAGAGATACAGCGCAAGAGGACAGAGAGATGGAGATAGAGATGTTGCTGTGACCCGGTGTGACCACGCCACCTGTTTCCCTTCCTGATCCCCACAACAACCGTCACCTCCGCTGCCTATCTGCCCACATCCTGCTAATTGGCCTGTGTTGCCTAGACCCGAACACACACAGAGCAGCACCCAACCACTATTACCCAGGCAGCCGTCCAGGCCCTGCGTTGACCTGGTTTCTGACGGAGCCTCCCCCTTCTCCACTGAAGTATAATGTGATGCGTACGTGTAAACGTGCACACCTCAGGCCAACCACCCATACCCTTCTGTGGAGGAGAACCGAAATGAGCGGGGTTTCCTCCTCGGGGTGACTCCTCAGAGCGCTGAGTAGCGGGGCGCGCCGCATATAAACGTTGTTTCATACATGCTGGGTTGAATGGGACAGAGATTGCCGACACACAAGCCACACCCCCAGTAACACCTAGGCTTACTCAGATTCCCTGTCTGTCTGTCTGTAACACACACACACACACACACAGCAACTCTCTCAATCACACTGATTTGTTTGTCTCCTCACAAGTGTTTCAGGATTCCTTAAGTAGATGGGGTGGGGGGGGACTTTGTATAATCAAGTCAATCAAGTCATTCAATCAAGTGTAAATTTGTGTTGAGTTTCAGTCACGATGATTACATCCAAGCCCGCTCGGAATATGTACACGCTCAGCCATGGCTCCACTAGTACTTCCTCCCAATACAAGACGCCTTTATTTGGGAAGAGCATTTCAGGTATCGCAGGGGCCTGGGCAGCACTCCCTAGATCACCATTGACCATAATTACTGTGGAACTAAATACTGTTGGGGAGTTTCACAGCCGCAATAAAGGTTTTACAAAACTCCGATTGACTCGACTGGCTGTTTACATTTTAAAGAGAACCGGGTGATGCCATCATGAACGGGGACAGTTATCGAGGTGTAGCGGTGGACTGCTGCTGTAGGTGCAGCATCCACGAGCTGACCTGAAATCCAATATGGCACAGCAAATGTATATGGGCACAATGGGTGAATGAAGGGGCGGCGGAAGGCAATTCTGACAATCTCCTGCAGCGTGTCTGCAGTTTATTTGAATATCCCCTTCAATCACAATGGACTGGAAGGTTGGATCACTGTATAGAAACAACAGAAAAAGACGGACGCCGAACCTCCTCACAAAACCACAGTCGTCCACTGCCAGACTATACAATGGGAGGAACCCGAAATAATTCCCCTTACCTTCCCAAACTGTTCAAAATACTGCTTCACATCTTCGACTACTGTGTTGGCTGACAATCCTCCCACGAATATTTTCTTTGTTCTTGTGACCATCTGGAGAGAGAAAGGGAGAGAGGAAAGAGACGGGTGATCAGGCTTCAAACGCATCACAACACCTTTAATGTGAGCCCAAACATAAGATCAGCCGTTGACTGGCCCCTCGATAAGGGATGAAAGGGAGAGAGAGGGGGGAGAGACAGAGCAGAGAATAAAAGAGACAAGGGGCCTCTATTCGCATGGTGAGGCTGTGTTTTAGGTTTTGTGTATAAGTGGATAGTCTCCTACAGCCTGCTCTCTCAGCACGACCAAATCAGAACTCTAGACACTCTGAAGGCATTCTCTACCCAGCAAAACAAGTGTAGCTGTCAGAGGTGATATTTATTATTGCACATCTAACAATGTCATTACAGATTGCACTTTAGCAACCACCGCTTTCTCTAATCAAAACATACTTTGTTTCAGCTGGGCACAACGCAGCACGTGGCACAATTAAAGCCTTCATTTAATGGTTTTAAACACCACTGAAATGTTTGTATTTGCCTCACAGTCCATTCAGATACTTTGTCTACACCCAAATACTCAAGAAAGTCACAAAGAAATAATGTATTGTAATTTTTTTCAAAACACAATTAGCTTGTGCTGGAGAAACGGAATCAGGGTGCATTAAAGCAGCAATTAATTCCAAAACAGAACATTAAAAAAACACACACACAAGCAGTTAGAAAGAGGGAGAACTAGTCCCAATAAGACACACAGAGATAGAGCACCGTTTCCCTCCTGAGACGAAGGAACCATTCCACCCTCATTACTCACAACAACCTATTACTGACATGTAGAAAGAAATGATGCCACTAATTTACACGGTACTTACATACTGCTCGCACGAGCACACACGCGCACGTACACATGCATTCCTTTACCCCCTTTTGGGTCATTTGTTTGACTCCCAGTCACATTGTGACACCAGGCTGCTGTTCAGTAGGTGGGCGGGGTAATGTAGCTGCGCCCCCCCCCCGGCCCTGAACCTCCAGGGTTATCAGCCCTGCCGTCGCTGGCGGCAACCAGCGCTACGGTAGCGGGTGATAAAAGGCTGTGTGGGTATTTATCAACATCACTCACTTTTATCACTGGCGATCTCGGTAATAGAAACACAAGCCAGTGTTCATCTCTCCTACATCTTTTACAGCTGTTTCACCTGCTTTCCTTGATAGATAATCTGACTGTCTTCCACAGCCATTGTAAGTCATTTTCATGGGCTCCCCCCGCCTGTCTGTAACCAGTTAAGTTTTTAGCGCTGTCTTTATACTTTCTGACAGGGCTGGCCAACGGCTGATGGGATTTCTCAAGCCCTGGAACAACGCAATTACTTTTCCTATTTCTCTCTCCATGGTGACAACAGACAACAGGCCTCTCTCGCTTCTCGCTCCTCTCTAGGGAAATGGCTGCAGAGTGTTTGGTGTTTCCATCGGTGACTGAGGAGGGGGGATTTGTGTGTGTGTGTGTGTGTGTTTGTGTGTGCATGTTTTTGAGTGTCTGTGCGCTGTGCGTGTCTATGCCTGCTTTTGTGTCAGTCAGATCAAACACTCAAGTTGTAAAAAAATGAAATAACCCAAGAACTCGGCAGGCTCTGCGAACGGAAGTGTCTGGGACCAGCCCTCGCTGCTGAGAGGACAGAAACTCTGCATCAACCAGGGCCGTGTTCCTCTGTCCACAGGGCTCACTGTTAAAACACGCTGCAGTCCATCTACACACTAACCAAGGACACAGAGGAGATGCGGCCTCAACTTCTCCCTGACTCAACATACAGCAGGCCAAGTTGAGGACACTGGCTGGCTGGCTGGCTGACTAACTGGTTGGCTGACTAGCTGACTGAATACCTCGTCCAAGGACACATTCCCCTGGTATTCTCAAAGTCACTTGACGCCGTCTCTGAATGCATTACCAGCAATGATCTATTGTGTGATTAGCTCATTTCAAAAGGACCAATCCTAAGCTAAGTAGCCAAGAACCCAGCTGAGACAGGGCCTGATTGGCGAAAGGGACTATCCAGCATGTGTGTGTGTACGTGCGAGCGTGCATCTGAGCACACGCGTGCACGAGCACATTCTCCATTGTCTCCTCCCAACCAGTCAGTGTGGTGATTAAGAGATGGAGGTGATGGAGAGAACTGCAGCTTCCTGTAATAATGTGTTTTAACAGGAGTATGGGAGGCCATGTAGATCAGAGCATGGAGTTAATATCGCAGACACATGCTATTTGTGTATGTTTGAGGAGTTCTATTTTGGCTCTGAAAATCCAGAAGGGAGGCAGGGTAGAAGAGCAGGACTGCTATAATATCAACGCTATGAAGATGTACACAGAATAGATAAGCTCCAGCAATTACTACCTCAGACCGTACTAAGAAAGAAAGTGTACAGCAGTTGAAACCCACAACAACAGCGCTAAGAGCAGACAAAAGAAAATAATGCAATTCTCATGCTTCTTTTAGATCATGACCTGTTGCACTTACAGAATGAAAAGAAGTACGGCTGACAGGTTTCCTCCGTCTTTTTTATACAGTAAAGAAGTGAAGGACACTGGCTGAGAATGTTCCGCTTCACGTTTCTCACAGAACACGCAAGTTAACACAAAAAACAAACGATGTAGCCTCCTCCCTGAAGGCTAGTCCACCCCCCGCTCCCCAAGGACCCTGGAGACTCTGGAGTGTTCTGCTCTCACAGAGCCGTCTTCCCATGGGTCCATATATTGATCTTTCAGTCTCCTCCATGGAGGACTGCCTCTCAACCAAGTCAGGGGTGTAACCCTCCTCTTCCTGAAACGGACACACACCTGTCAATCACCTGGATATCACCCGGAGTCCCAATTTTCACCACGACGTCCCTCTCTCCGCCACTGACCCTCTGAACTGCAACCAGGATGCCCTTATCAAAGTAAACTGAGGTAACTTCAGTCGGCAGTGGAAGCGCGTGCCGGCAGCCAGGCTTGGTAAGCTGAATGGCTCCATCCAGAGCACAGCTGCAGTAGCAGCAGGCCTCCGAGGAGGTCTGACAGTGTCTACCCCTCATCCTCTCCATCAAACCCTCAGGGCCCGGGCTTAGCATCAACAGCGCCACTTGATCCTGCCATCCTCCTGATTAACTGCAAAAACATTTGTTGACAACTGATTTTCAGCCGAGTAACTTTGACACTCATCTAAAAATAAGGCCACTTGTCTGACAACAAGCAATCGAGGTGAAAGTGTCGGCTTGATAAGAAAGCTACCCCCCCCAATCCTTAAACACGGGTCTTGTCTACCCGGCATTATGATTTCCGAAGCTAGCTGATTACAGCACCATAACAACCCGGTAATGGAGACCCCCATGACTGCTGAGACCCCCTGACCTCCCCCCACTGCCACCCCTGTTTCGAAGATGACATATCTTGCTCTGATTACAGGCCATTGTCCCTTATCACAGCCCAATGCCACTCAAGCCTGCAGCCCACAAACATTGAGAGGAATTGCCCCATAAGTTGCGCGTCATTCCTCATGACGAGAGATAGCTGAAGAAAAAGCCCAAAGCAGTTGAGCTCCAATTCATCTAATGGTAACAGGAGGATATAATTAGTTGCATGGGGAGAGATGCCGACTGGCCTTGTTGATGAGCGAGCGGATGAGAGCACAGAGAGCATCTGTCAGAGCAGTGTAGACCTGATCAAAGCCCTCTGCCATGGGCACAGATACACTCTAAAACACCGTGGCTTGACCAGGTAAACCTTACATCTGTTCTATTCATCACCAGCACTGACCAGAAATTAAAGGCAAAGGGAGGACTATGTACTACATGAGCTACATCAATTAGAGATTTGTTAACACTGAAGTGCTTTTATGAAATATACAATACACACTGTATACCTTGGAGAGTGATAGTGAAAGGAAAACTGTGAATGAGAGATGAAGAAGGAACTGTGCAATAGATTTCTGTACTAGTGTGGGATGTTACTTTTCTGTTGCTACTGATCTGTAGCTAGTGTTCTTTAGTTAATTTTCTGTACTAGTGTTCAGTGGTGGTGTTAGGTGCAATTGTTCTGTAGTTAGCATTCTGTTCTAGTGTTGTTGGCGATTGGCCTGTAGCTGGTGTTCTGTGCTAGAGTCCTGTGCTAATGTTCTGATGTTTTGTGCTAGTGTTCTACGGCTAATGTATTGTAGCTAGTGTTCAGTATCAATGTTTTGTAGCTAGTGTGGTGTGTCAGTGCTTTGTAGCTAGTGTTCTGTGCTAGTGTTTCATAGCTAGTGTCCCTAGCTACAATATTTTGTAGCTAGCGTCCAGCACTAGTGGTTTGTAGCATTCGTTCTGTGCTACCGTTGTACTTATTGTTTTGTAGTTGGAGAGGTGAGGATGAAGAGGGAGCATTGGGCCTCTCTTCTCTCTCCTCCTGCCCTTTAAAGAACTGGTCCAATCTCAGCTCTAGTGTGCATAAATAGATGGCTAATTGCTAATTACAATACAATTAGGGTTGAGGAGATGAGAGAGGGAAAGATGCTTAGTGCAAATGTGGAGTGACAGGCCCAAGCACTCTAGCCCAGGATTACACCAGCCATTTGCACAAGGACAGCAAACAAGTGCTGCTACAGGGAGGACAGAGAGGCTGAGACGAGGGAGAGAGAGAGGCTGTCAAGCACAGAGCGCAGGCTAATGAAAGGCCTGGCTCCAACTAGCATAGACCTTTTCAAGCCCCGATGCAATCAGCAATCTGATGCTAAACCTTCAGGGCAGCCACCTCCTGCATCAGACTGCAATGCTGCACCTCTACCAAGTCATTCAGCAGGCTGGCTGACTGTTCCAAAACGTGCTTTTGAATAAGCGGGCGGGGGGCTGAGGATGTGAACTGCTGTTGTTCACAAAGGGAAAGCGATGAGAGCAGGCAGGGAGCAAGTGGGGCAAAGACTGAGGGTGACACTGTGATTTAGTGCTGTAGAGAGGCTGCTCTGAGGGTGACACTGTGATGTAGTGCTGTAGAGAGGCTGCTCTGTGTAGATGTTGTGTATGAACATAGTGAGGTATGGCGCGGATCTCATTTTATCTGACGGATTAGCTGTACCCCACACTCAGCCTATACAGTTATGAAGATTGATAGGAGCAGCTTACGGCTGATGATAGAGCCCAGGAGACGCATGGGCCCACACTCAACCAGAACCTTTTCACTGCATTCCAATGAGCCCCTCCTGTGTTCATCAGCGCCATGCTGCAAATCAACGTGATCCCAATAACAGGCAAATAAGACAAAGTGGACAGATCCACAATGGCTAAGAGCTGTCCTGAAATATGAACGCAATGCTAATTAGATACTCTCTTATGGCCAAATCTGGAGTACTTGAGCGAGCAGAGTTATAAGCATTTAACAAATGACCTGAACAATGATGCTAGGAGCAGTTCTCTAAAATGGCTGGATATCTGAGCACAAGAAACGCAAGCAGAACACTGCATATTATTGGTCCTTTCTAATTAACCCGTTATGGGGCTATTAAAAAAAGAGACCACTGCACCTTTTTCTTTCCTTTCCAAAAAAGTGAGGGACAGAGGGTCAAAAGAGACCACTGCAAATTGAACACTTGTGTACCTCACTCAAAACATTCCTTTTCAACTTCTTTGGAAAGGAAAAAAAAAGATGCATTGGTCTCTTCAGTTTTTTCCAGAGCTGTATATTAAGTGGCTGGCTTAAAGGACTGAGAGCTAGACTAAAAGAGCTATTTCAGCCACACTGTCCTGGTCCTCTCAACCTCCCTAACCCTGCCATGTCAGAAGCATTAACAGTGTCTGGGACGTTGTTACTCAGCCAGGCCGTGGGAGCAGCAGAACCAGGCTGTGGGTTGGTACAGAACTCTGTAAGGATCATTGTCCTGGAACACAGCAGCCAGGAGCTGGGAACCAGGATACAGCAAAACTGTTCTGGCCATCACAGTGCCTGTTTACCCTGAATGATAGACCTAAGTCTGTATTCAACACATATTATAATAACCTGGCTGGATCAGGAGGGGGGGACTGACCCCTGATTTAATGGGTATAATGTTCCACTGGACTTCTGTCCCTCACCACAAGCAGCCCATCAATCTGTCCCACTTCTCAGTCTACCTGTGAGGGTGGGAAGAGGGGGGAGCTGGGGGAGAGTCTATAACAAATCAAGGGATTTGATTTGTGCTCGTTGCGTTCTTACACAACTCCACACAAGCCCCACAAAATGTCTGAGAAATAGGAGCTTACTGTACTGCAACAGTGCAACAGTAACTTCAAACACTGCAACAGTAAATTCCATAACAGTTTGCTGCAAGTTTCAGTTAAAACACAATTCTGGTTGCAGGATAGTATCATGTTAACATACTGTAACAACATGAGGCACCTGTGGCTGTGGAACATAAACACTGCGGGAACAGCAGACCAATAGCCACCCAGGAGTTTCACCGTGTGACTCTTTGACTTGTTCAGGGCTGTGGGAGGACGTCCCTCACATGACACTGATACCATAGGACATTTATTTCCTAAACAACCGTGCTGCCTTACCACTGTTGCTAAGGAGCAGCGGAAGAAAAGAAAAAACAAGCAGGGGATTAACTTCCAATTACGACAATGGCTCTTGTGACACCTCCCTCATCCACCCCCAGCCCAGGATGGAGCTGTGCAGCGTAGCAACAACTACTACAGCTGCACTGCCTCTGGGGGCCCAGGACAGATGAGCAACAACAGCAGGAGCAGAGGAGCTGGAGAGAAGAGGAGAAAAAAGACAGAGGGGGAGGAGAGCCGGAGCCAGGGAAACAGCTTCCACATCTCCAGCTCAACACTCACCCTCTCAATCTCCCATTCCCCACCTCCTTTAATTATCTATCTCTCCCACCGCCTCTGTCTTTCTCCACCCCAACCCAGTTCATTCAGTATCGTAGCGACCCAGTGCGCAGTGATTTGTGGTGGTAAAGTGTACAGTCCTTCCGCTCCATAGCCTCCCGAACCAGGGGAACCAGGTAGATCTCTAAGGCCACGCCTTTTCTGAGTCAGCAGACATTCCCATTTCCTTCCGCTTACACAGACGAGAGACAATGATGAACATGGCTGGGAAAAGCTCTCAAAGAGAGGGGTAATGTTAAGTACCTATCATTTAAATGCCATCATAAAGAACTGTTGACTTTTATGCAACTAACCATTTTGAAGAACAAGATAAATCATTTTTACAGTAGGAATCTATTCCCCTCCATTACGGGAACAGTCTGGCTATTTTTACAGCAGTCGTATTTTACATTAACAGTCCACTGTCCTCCAAAGACTCTTATCTCCTTATTGTTCCGCTACTATCACTGTACGGTGAACATGGTGAGGTGTTAAAGTAACCCCAGAAGGGGGTTGCAGTCCACTTAATTGATATGATTAACGTTCACCACTTAAGTGTGTGCATGCGTGTGTGTGTGTGTGTGTGTGTGTGTGTGTGTGTGCATGTGTGTGGGCGTGCGTGCGCAGGCTCGTATGTGTGCAACTTCAAAATGACTTTAAACCCAGGTTTTTCTTATCCTCTCAGAAAGAGGAGGATTGGGAGAGCATATAAAATCACTCCCGTACTTGGTCATGCTTCAAAGGGCCTCCAGAAACGAGTGAAATAATTCACAGCTCTTAGCATGCTCAGTAGAGCTCAGCAAAATGAATAGCCTTATTCTCAATGCTCAGTAATGGCTTAGAGGCAATCCTGACCACAGCGCTAGCCCATAACTACGACACACTAGTCCAGTGGCACAGTGGATTAGCAGCAGTTATACTGCCTGAAGCCTGATGCTCATTACTTGGGTCGTGAACACAACTGATTCAACTGGTCGTGTGTTATTCAAGGGAAGCAGACAACAGAGGTATTCTTCTTTCAGACAAACAGGTCAAAATCTAGTGGGTTGCATTTTATGAATGCATTTGTATTTTATCATGGGAATGTGTATGATGAGATTTCTATGAGGTAAAACTAACATAGTTGAGCTGGGAAAATACAGATACCTCAATAGTCATAACAAAATACCCCATTAGTGAGGTATTCCCACTTCAGAGAATATCATCTTTGTGGCTCTATAAAGCTACAAGGCTTTGTGTTGTCCTCGATGTGCTAAGCCCCTTCAGACTGGAGGTGATGGGAAGGCTAACGGTGGTGTTGAAGTCACTTGGGGGTGGAAAATAAAATCTGGCTTTTGTGCGATAGAAGATATTTTGTTCTCTCATCTTTGGAATTAGAAAAACAGCTTGTGGCTAGTTGAAGCCTCAGCTGCAATGAAAATAGGCCCTGACTGCCTCGCTCCCCGCCAATCCACTTCACATCCCTAAATCTCCCATCTCTCCCATCTCTGCCCCTGAGCACCAGCAAAAACAAACACAACACTTCTTTCCTCGCTCGACTGTGTTTATTCCTTCCCTTTATTTTTCCCTCAGAGGAAGAATATTCTTCTAAAATATTCAGTGACGTTAATGTCCCGTGCAATATTACGATGTCTTCTTTGATAAACCCTAATCCTTACCTGCATGCTATATCAACATCAGTTTAGGGGAGTAGAGAGAGATTAAAAAATGAAAAAAAGTTTATAATGTATAAAGCAATAACATGAGAAAAATAACACTAGAGAGAGCAGTGAGCTTCTAGACATATGTAGGGTGGTCCAGTTGCACTGTGGGTAAATGAGTTGTTCTCCACAAACCTGCTCACTGACCGCACCACAAGGACACCATCACCCCCACCCAGCTGGCTCCTACGACCACTAGCATTTATTATCCACCCAATACTTGCATATTAACAAGACTGGCCCCAATGCTTCAGCTGTTAGTTGTCTCAATGGTGATGCCAACAAACCTGACTATTGTGTGTTGAGCAAAACAAGCCGCCTCACCTCTTGCCTACTGGGACTCAAGCCTGCACTACGTTCCAAAGAGCCAGACTAATAAACAGTAGCTTACAGCCTTGCCGATTCAGAGTAGCCTCCAGCCCCCTCTAAACCTTTACAACAGACCATAGCAGACTCAAGTCCTCTCTAAACCTCTATACTGGACCATAGCAGCCTCTAGTCTTCTCTAGACCTTCACAATGGACAATAGCAGCCTCTAGTCCTCTCTAAACCTTTACAATTGACCATAACAGCCTCTAGTCCTCTCTAAGCCTCTATACTGGACCATAGCAGCCTCTAGTCCTCTCTAAACTACTATACTGGACCAGAGCAGCCTTTAGTCCTTTCTAAACCTGTATAATGGACCATAGCAGCCTCTAGTCCTTTCTAAACCTTTAGACTAGACCATAGCAGCCTCTAGTACTTTCTAAACCGTTAGACTAGACCATAGCAGCCTCTAGTACTTTCTAAACCTTTAGACTAGACCATAGCAGCCAGTAGTCCTCTCTAAACCTTTAGACTAGACCATAGCAGCCACTAGTCCTTTCTAAACCTTTAGACTAGACCATAGCAGACTCTAGTGCTCTCTAAACCTTTAGACTAGACCATAGCAGCCTCTAGTCCTCTCTAAACCTTTAGACTAGACCATAGCAGCTTATAGTCCTTTCTAAACCTTTAGACTAGACCATAGCAGCCTATAGTCCTTTCTAAACCTTTAGACCAGACCACAGCAGCTAGAGGAAAGATAATAATGAGCTGCTGGTTAGCTAAAGTCTGCAGTATTCATTCAGCAATTTTAGTACTGTTCCGATTGCATGACATTGCTATAATTTCAATGGAAATGCATTATAACATTCTACTTAAGGATGGTGTTGCAACTATTAAAGATGAATACGTAACAAGTAGTGGCCAAAAATCATCAATGTTGGTTTGAGAGACGTCATTGTCAGCTCATGTTGCCCACTGCAAAGACCAAACACAGGCCTGGGTTAGCTAGTTCAGTCACACCTAACAAACTACAAACTCTGCAAATGTTCCTAAACTCATTTCACATCTGCCCCAAAGAGAAATAATCAGAGAGAGAGAGAAAAAAGACATTAATTGAATGCTGAAAAAAGACCAAGTCAAACAGAGCGCTCAGCTCTAGCTCTTTAATGAATAAAGTGAGGGAGTCACGTGAGCTGCTAGGTTTACAGTGTCAACAGCGCGTAGCGCTGCCGTACTCAGATAACGCTTGTTCAAACCCATTTGGAGTGCGGCTGCTACCACCTCCCTGTGGCATAAACCAACATGGCTAATGGCTGCCATTACAGAACAGCTAGGCCCCTCTCTCCTCACTCTCAGTCTTGGATTACTGCTCTCTATAATTATACTAGGGGTGAATGAGTTGGAAATGGAGATTTGAAGTGGCACGGGTGCAATATTTGGTCGAATGATTTGAGAAGCTTCCAACGTGGTATCCCTCAGTCTATGGTGAAGGGAGAGCGCGTGGGCCAACTCATCACACACCCATGAACTGAGGAGAATTACCCGTCATCTGTAACACACACACACAAACACACATCAGCTCAACCTGCATGTCCACAGTCAGTCAGTCAGTGTGCCAGTTGAGGGGAAGCTCACACTAGGCTGCCGGAGGAAACCAGCTCAGACACAGAGTGCATTCGGTTCTACATGAAAACCTCTTTTTTGTTCATGAGCAGATCCTCTTTTGTTCTGCATAAATGCCAATTACCTAATTCTCTCTAGCATGCAAATCAGATTAAATGAGGGCACGGCAGATCGCCCATACAGCTCCGCGCAGCGCAGCCTGTCTGCCTGCTTCCCTCCCTCCCTAACTCCCTCCCTTGCAAGCCAAAAAAGGGAGCCTTTTGGGACAACTTGCTACCTACCGCACACTAAACAATTTAATCAGCCTCTTATTCACTATTCGACAAACTCATTTGTCTTTTTCTCCATTTGAAACTCCACAATAGTTAAAACGACAATGATAATCATTTACACTAAAAACCTCTGGCCACACATCCGTTCCACTGCCAAGGGCTAGCTGACATTCATGTCAAAATGATGTCATTTTTCCCAATACAATCACATTTATCATTGTAGTAATTGTATTTTTCCTCACACAATCACATTAATCACTCCCTTTTACGCGCAGGAAACAAAACAAGCATCTCTGGACCCCCCCAAAGCCGCCTTCCTGTCGGCATGAGTGTCATTATATGACAGTAGACAGTAACCGCTGGTTGTGACAGACACGGACATGTTTCTGTGTCTATGCAGTTAGACCGGTGGGACCCAGGGAAGTCAGAGAGAGCAGTCTTCACCTGGGGGGAGTGGAGACCTGGAGGGGCCAAAACCCACACACAGCACCTTGGCTACAGTACAGTACACACAGTGTGTGCTAGCACTGCCAAAGCCTTTCAGTTAGCTACAGCTAGCTCACTGCTTCTCTCGCTATTTGGAAAAGGAGAAACAGGGCCGGCGTGCTGATGGAGGAGATCACTAAAAAGGGCAGGCAGTGCATAAAAGCCAGAACTGCACAGACAAGCAACCCTGCCCCAACGCCTTACATCCCTGTCTGCCTCTATTTGCCTCTCTCTCTCTCTCTTCCCCTCACTCACTCTCCAGACGATTCTTGACTGGCCCCAGAACATGGCCCAATCTGAACCGATAGAGGAATGGAAAGATTGAAGAAGAAACGGCGAGAAAAATGGAAGGAGGCGAAAAGGATGTTGTGACTGCAATCTATTCCGCCAACGTTGTCAGGTAGTGTCAGGGCTGATGTGCTTTCCGGGCCCAAGCCTGGCAGCTAACAATTAATGTTATACTTTAGCCACAAGGCACAAGAGGGTGTAGTATTGTCTAAGAGCTGTTCCTAGGCCGATGCATGGAAGGAGACCATATACCAAACGTATGATATCATCACTTTATACTGTTTTAATAGCATTGGTGACCAGTTTGTAGGAGCCATAAGGCATCTCATGGATTTTGATGTATTGCCAATATAACACACCCCCTCGTGCCATATTGCTTACATACACAACAGCTTTCCGCTTACATATAGGCTACCACGGCTTAATTATCATTAAGGTTTATACAGAAACATTCCACAAGCCCCTGAGATATAAAACGTTATGCGATGTCATGGCTTTCGGCCAATAAGCATTCAGGATTTCAACCACCTGGTTTATAATTAACGTTATAATTAAGGAATAAGACCAGAGGGGCTGTGGTATATGGCCAATATAGCTGGACATAATGCTTAGCCTTGGTATGTTGGCAACATACCACAAATCCCAGAGATGCTTTATTGCTATTATAACCGGTTTCCAATGCAATTTGAGCGGTAAAAAGTGATTTCATACCCATAGTACACAGTCTTATATACCACAGCTATCAGCCAATATGCATTCAGGTTTCCAAGCATCCGGTGCATCATTTGCTCTTGCATATTAGAAAATAATGTTAATTCTGTTCATAATAGCAATAAGGCACATCAAGGTATAAACAGTTGTAGTCGGAGGTTTACATACACCTTAGCCAAATACATTTAAACTCAGTTGTTCACAAATCCTGACATTCAATCCTAGTCAAAATTTCCTTTCTTAGGTCAGTTAGGATAATAACTTCATTTTAAGAATGTGAAATGTCAGAATAACGGTAGAAAGAATGATTAATTTCAGCTTTTATTTCTTTCATCACATTCCCAGCGGTTCAGAAGTTCACATACACTCAATTAGTATTTGGTAGCATTGCCTTTAAATAGTTGAAATTGGGTCAAACCTTACTTGTAGCCTTCCACAAGCTTCCCACAATAAGTTGGGTGAATTTTGGCCCATTCCTCCTGACAGATCTGGGGTAACTGAGTCAGGTTCAGGTTGGCACACACATTTTCTTTAGGCTTGAGGTCAGGGCTTTGTAGTGGCCACTCCAGTTCCTTTGACTTTGTTGTCTTTAAGCCATTTTGCCACAGCTTTGGAAGAATGCCTGGGGTCATTGTTCATTTAGAAGACTCATTTGTGACCAAGCTCTAACTTCCTGACTGATGTCTTGAGATGTTGCTTCAATATATGCCTTTCCATCCTCATGATGCCATATACAGCTCCGGAAAAAAGAGACCACTGCACCTTTTTCTTTCCTTTCCAAAAAAGTTGAAAAGGAACGTTTTGAGTGAGGAAAAGAAGCGTTCAAATTGCAGTGGTCTCGTAATTTTAACCTTTCTGTTCCTCACTCAAAAAAAAAATTTGTCTGCAATCTGCGGAATGGTTGAAAAATGTGTTTACAGGCTTCAACCTACGGGTATGAAAACTTTTGACTTCAACTGCACCGTTGTGGTATATTGCCAATATACCATGACTAAGGATCCAGACACTCGCTTTGTGTCATGTCTAAGAATAGCCCTTCACCATAGTAAATATAACACAACTCCTTGGGCCTTATCGCTTAATTAACACATGGAAGCCTGATTCTGCATTGCTCCAGGCTCCTTTTATATTGAGTATTAAAGAGCGCACTGTGCCAATGACATTACCAAAGTCAGATTTGAAATTCACACACAGACCCAAAAATAAATATATATTGTTGGAAATAAATCAAAATGTTGGCGGTGCCCCCCTGCTGAGGATGCACATTGGGGAGCAGTTTTCTTCCATCAAGGTTAGGCTACTTAGCATAATTCATCTCATTTCGCCATTTCAACCAGAAAGTAGCGGGTGCACTGAGAGCAACGCAAACACACGAGGTGGCCATTTTCATGTTACGGCTATCTGGTGAATTCGTAACGCTTTAACCCTTTCTGCAGAAGAAGCAGACTCTGAGCCAAATGGGATGGTATCATATTAGCCCCAGGTATTTGTAGCCCTGCCAGACACACCCTCTTCTGTCCTACAGGAGTATCTGGGACTTCCTGTTGGCTGCAGGCATACACACCTGTGGGCTGGGAACAGAGGAAACACCCTCTGTAAAGGAGCCTGTACTTCCCCCAGGGCTTAGTGGCCTTATCCGGGCTCTGTGTGTGTTTATGCTGTATGTATGCTTGTCTGCCTGGATCTCAGCTCGAGACCACGCACTGATCCTCTGGCTGTCGGCACCGCGCTCCCATGGCTCATATACACCAGCCTCCAGGTTCAGTCACCCTACTCCGTGACAGTGATTGTGCCGGACAGACAGAGTGTGTGTGTGTGTGTATGTTTGTGTGGCCCCCCAAGCCAGGCCCCTGGGACATGTGGTCTGTAGGGTCAGACCACCTTGAGGAAGGCCACACAGGGCCCGGAGCTCCACGCAAGGCCATTCATGGCGATAGAAGTGTCCCTGTAAACCACCCCACCACCCCCGTCCCAAAGCCTGTTGGTCCGGCCGACCCAGGAGGAAGCGGATGACAGAGAGAGCCTGCTGGGGGCGGCATGTCTGCGACGGTGGGTGTTCCTCAGACTAGTTCGCCGTGGGAAACGCTGTACGCCGGTCTGAAACCGGGCCATAAGAAGAAGCGCCAGCCCACTGCCCACACAGCAACTGCATGGACGGATTAAAGGATAGTCAAGGGGTTTTCAGGACAAGGGGTGGAGAATCCCGTATCAAACACTGGCGTTTGGTTCCATAATCGTTTACAGTGTTTGCTGTTGTTGCTCAAAGATATGAGGACCTTATCAGAAGGATGTATGTGAAATGCACACAGAGAACAGCCGACACACAATGTACAGCCTTAACAGAAAATTAAAAATCCAGCAAACATAGTAAACTTACAGTAAAATGTCCTCCCCTATGAAACATTCCCTAGCATGCGCAGCAGATGTCATTGCGCTGAGGCAAACACACCAAGACGTGTACATCACATGCCTCCCTTTGGCTGATTTGTCCATGGATATGTTTCCTCAACGTCCATAGAATATTAATATTCTACACATTCATACACCAGACCCCCATGTGAGTGTTTTTTCAGAATCCATCAACTGGGATTATATGGATCCATTGGGCTATAATCCCACATGCTCCTCGTGAGGAGACGGAGCTATCAGCGAATCCATGACTTCAATCATACAGGACGAGAGGCGTGGCCCAGCAAAAGCCTTTTAATAAGCTTGTCATAGCATAACCATCTGGACGATCCAATGGCAGATTTCTATGGCAAGATGCATCATTTATCCAAATGGTGTCAGAATCGGGCCATTGCATGTGACGTACAGGCAAACAGAGACAGAATTCATCGTGGGGGACAGTGAGCAACCAGCAGCGTGAGCCAATTCGTGCCACATGGCCAAATCTGTCAATACATCCACCATCCATCCAACCACTCCATGACAGAGAGGCTCTAACCATTCCACAGAGACTCCCAGAGATTAGACAGAACTGAGTGTTCTGTTTGTTGATGCCTTAGAAAACGCAAAACCAACTAGACTAACAGTAGATATCCCGTTTACTCCCTTGTCGTTTCATACTGGGTTATTTTCAAGGTGAACACAAAAAAATATTATACCAAAAATTCTAAGGTAATCGAACTGCAATAAACAAATGTTTTTGTAAACTATTGCAGTAGATTGAATACTGTAGAACTTACAACGTTGAATCAACACGTTTTCCGTAAATGCTTTGAACAGTGTGTGAAGCCTGGGATGATGATGTCATTAGTCTGAAGCCAGGAAGATGTCGTGAGTTCAAGACAAGCCTCTAGCTAAGATGGTGAAGCTTGGCCCGACAGAAACCATTTGCACTGGCACATTCCAGGGCAATTCCAAAGCGAGAGAATGCGCCAGAAACTCTGTGAAAAGTGAATGTCTAGCCAGCATCTTCCTCCTTACAAGAAGTCCCTTCGGACGCCGTTATCTCACTGCCATTCATATGGTAATACCCAATCAAGGAGTGCAATCCGGAAACTTTCCAGACACTGCATATCATTTTTTTCAAACAATCAATTTATCTTAGGAGAGATAAAGAGCTTAAAGAGGTGCAGTGAGATAGGCCAAACGGTGACACAAGTCAGAAAGTAGAGATAGCGCAGTAAGAGAGCGAGAGAAAGCGAGAGAGAGAGAGAAGTTGAGGGAATGCTAGGATAATGCTCGCGTAAACACAAGTCTTTGTGCCTCGGAAACCCAGACTGAAGCTCCTTCTCATCTGAGCTGGGTGTGCCCCCGCTGCGAGAGGGACTTCCAACACCTTCGGCTGCAATATAAATGTTAATAGAGTTCAGGGAAAGAAAACGAGGCGTAAACAAACAAATGTGGTATTCCACGCTTTGAGGTGGGCGGGAGGGCCTTGCCATTGAGCGGGAGTGTGTGTCGGCGTCTGGGGTATGGAGGCGGATGAAGATGGTGCCCCTCACACACTCTGTGTGAGCGCTGCTCCGCTCTAGAGGGGGGATGGGGGGATCCATCCGAAGAGTGGATCCCACTCCTCAAAGACTCCTTCACTGCTGCCTCAGTGACTGGCTCTGACTGGGGCCGACAGTGGCCAGACAGATCCCACAGTTCGGATCCTTCCAGACAGCACAGCACAGAGCCCTGGGGATTCAATGGGACGTCTGTTCGAACGAGCGGCCGTTGGAGCACGCTTTCATTAGGAAACTCAATGCCTGGATTCACGTCGTGAACTTCATCCTCGACGAGCTCCTACGGTGGTTTTGAACATGGCATCCGCACAACGTCTTCCGTTCCGCAGAAACAGCCATTTCCATTGCATTGATACTGCTTTAACATAAACTATTCTGCGCTGCATTTGAAGCAAAGTGACTTTCCACCCTGTGATTCTCGCCGAGCCTTCAGCCTTGGTTCGGAGAGGAAGAGAGGACGAAAAAGAGATAGAAATTAGAGGGAGAAGGAGAAGGAGAGAGGCAGCAAGCGAGAGAGAGGCTAATGCAGAATAAACACAGCCATTCTCATTCTGAGCACACTGCTGTCTGCAGAAACTCTCCGTCCTGACTTGTTCAAAGGGCTGGCAACCTTCAGACCAATTAGACATCACAGGGCAGCCTGTGCAGCGGCCTCCGCAGTGCCGAGCGCATCATATAAACGGCTGCCCATGCATTTTTAATAAGCTATAATTTAAGGATTTAAATAAAGATCAAATTCGTCCGGCTGCACCCCAAAGAGGGTTATGTGTGTGTGTGTGTGCGCGAGTGTGTTCAGAGCAGGGGGGGTCTCTCACAGCACCGCAGCTGCCAGCGTTGTGCACTGAGGCACGCAGAGTCCTCTAACCCAGAGAAAGCTGCATCTCCAGGCTGGGCGACTTGGTGGCTGGCTGGCTGACTCAGCGGCTGGCTGGCTGACTGCCTTGAACACGGAGAGATCCGCGGGGATTCACTGACAGGTGTAATTAATGAGGTCATCCTTGGGGTTGGCAGTTCCCTGGATATCCGATTCCTGTTGATCGGAGCTCCATGCACCTGCAGCTTTCACAGTGGGAGGGGCCGGAAGATTCCCTGGTGTAGTTTAATGCCTTTCATAACCAACATTCATCTCGCACCATTTTAACCCAGATTCAATGACCTCGCTGCTAATGACAGGTTGATTCCGAATACACATAAAACTATTAGAACATGGTGTCTGCTATCATATATCCGTATATGTTTTATGAAAGAATTACGCAAAAACACTACACCTAACAGTCAAATGCCCAGGAGGTAAGCTAAGACCCCCCCCCCCGGTCTATGTTCTCCTCCTCAGTCAGCAATATAAAATGCATGGTGAGGCCGGCGACCATTTGCACTTCCTGGATTACCTCAGCAGTGCTGGTGGAAAAACAGCGTCTGGTAAAGGTTAACAGCAAATGTCATCTTTCCATAAAAGCTGTGACAACACGGGTCCCTGTGTCTGCCTGTGATCCCCCGGCCTGATGACTGTCCTCCACTGAGTGCCGTTGATTTGGGCGGCCTCCCCCCGGCCCCAGGCCGTGACTCAGTCAAGGCTTTTCATCCCTCTGAAGCCCGGCTCGACCGTCTGCACTGTGGCTCCATTGACAATTCACTGTGCCTAATCTCATCCAGCAGCATAGTGGGTGTGAAACGCGGAGCAGAATAATGACAACATTTACTCTGAAATCCCCCTGCCTGTCCTTGTTCCGAGCCTCAGGTTGGGGATTGTTTACCTGTAAACACGGGGGAGGGGCCCGGCCCGGTCATGCCTCACTGGGCTTACCTCAGTCATCCCTAATGTGTCAAGATATGGGTTGAGGACAGTGTCGAACAAAGCCTTCCCAGGGGAGTCTGTCAAACCGCCGTCTTCTATAGCGATATATATGGAAATGACCAACATGGACCTCCCAACACATGATGACGGCCTCTGCTCCTCCTGTCCTCCTCTGGCACCTTCTCTGCAGTGGAGACTCCTGGACCCACACTTGAATGTACAGACCCTCTCTCTGCACTGAAAACAAAGGGAACCTTGGCTGTGCTCTTGTTATCGATCCCCACTGTCAGCCTGGCATAAATAGCTGTTAATAAAGGCCGATCAGATGTGAGTGGAAGGCAAGGTCCCGTTCAGCCTTCAATAGCGTGACCAATAGGCCGGGGCCATGGCATTGAGCTCCACCCCTGGCCCTCCCAGGTCCTCCCCTCCCTCTGCTCTTCTTGTTTTGCATTTCTCAGCAGAAAACCAGAGAACAAATAACACCCCTGAAAACATAGAAACTGTAACACACACAAAGGTAATTCTATCAAGGGGAGGACCGATACATTTAGTACCAGCAAAGATAAATATTTCATCTAATTTCTAACCTAACCCTAATCTGTAACCTAACCCTAATCTCGAACCTAACCCTAATCTCAGTAATTTGAACCAACCTTAATCTCAGTAATTTGAACCAACCCTAACTCCTAAACCTTATTCTAAATACCTAAACTTAACCATAACCATAATTCAAAGCCTAATTCTGACCCTAATAATTAACTTTAACTCCAAATCAGATGAACCTTCTTGTCAAAGTGAAGACTGGCCAAAATGTCCTCACATTGCAAGGCTGGTCCTTGTTTTACTTAGTGGACACAATGTAAAACAGGAACTCGCACACACACACAGACAGCAATGCACAATGGATGACGCATAACTAGTGAGCCATTGGAAAAGTTAGGCCTTGTGTCCAGAGTAGAGTTGGCTAACTTACATGTCCTCGTCATGGATTCATGTTTGGCAGAGCACGTGTTTGATCTTCTCTCCCAGACACACAGTGTCCTCTCAGCCTCAACAAAAACCCAGAGTCAGTTAAAAATAACTTCAGCAAAACCACACCGCAGCCGTTCACCTGCAACAATCAGCCATTAATCAAACCACCTCAACGTAGAGCTGCTTCTGTTCCCACACATCTGTCGATCTCACGCTTATCTCTCCTGTCTCTCTGCTGCTCCTGTCTCTCTCTCTCTGTACAGCTTCTCTTACTCTCTGTTCAACCTGTCTCCCTATCTGTCACTCTCTCTATTCAACCTGTCTCTCCCTCTGCCCCCCATCTGTCACTGTCTCTGTTCAACCTGTCTCTCTCTCTGCCCCCCATCTGTCATTGTCTCTGTTCAACCTGTCTCTCTCTCTGCCCCCCCATCTGTCACTGTCTCTGTTCAACCTGTCTCTCTCTCTCCGCCCCCATATTCGTCACTGTCTCTGTTCAACCTGTCTTTCACTCGGTCCTCCCTATCTGTCATTGTCTCTGTTCAACCTGTCTCTCTCCGCCCCCATATTCGTCACTGTCTCTGTTCAACCTGTCTTTCACTCGGTCCTCCCTATCTGTCATTGTCTCTGTTCAACCTGTCTCTCTGTTGCGCACTTGTGCAACTGGGCTGTGCTTTGCTGGCATTACTCGGCCCTCATTTAG